>SDVV010001450.1:0-25716 GCA_016164225.1 Gammarus roeselii
TAGTTTGGCACCTAGCTGTCACCTAGCTACAAGGACTAGTTTGGCACCTAGCTGTTTTCTAGCTTCAACGACTAGTTTGGCACCTAGATGTCACCTAGCTACAAGGACTAGTTTGGCACCTATTTCTGATCGATCACCACTCAGGTCCAAGATCTTGGAAGCGATCTTAAACGTAAGCCCATCTTTGTTAACAAACCCTTAGGGAAGATAATGCATTTGTTCTATAGTTGTTCACAAGTCTGGAAAAAGGTTTATCAGAGGTTGGAGTTTTTCTAGTAACTGAAGAACCCGTGATTGATCAACTTGCTTCTTCTGCAAACTGGCATCCCCTGACCAAAACCCTCACTGCGATCACCACCAACTGTCATCAATCACTAGGAGCCAACAGACTATACGAAGATGCACCATTGCATGTGATTGTTCTTAGCCCCGTTATAACGTCAAGAGAACTGATATTAACTAATTATGACGAACGTGATCAATCAATAAAATGATGATCAGATCGCAACAGTTCAGCAATCAACCACAATGTCGGCCACAGAAGCTATCAATGTGCGGCCGTTACGACAGGCAGTATACAGTGACGCGTTAGTGGTACCTAATTATGACTCGTTATCAAAAAAAGTTAGAGACAATATCTAACTGCGGTAAAAAGTATCAGTATATCTTTCACATCCATAATGGTAACACCACTGTCTCTATCAGTCGTCGACGTCAGTAACAACAAAAATTGGGTGGAAAGAGCACGCACGGCACAAGGAAACTTGTAGTTATCGTCGCTTTCAAACCGAAACAGGGAATGCAGGAAAAGACAGATATGATATTCTATTACCTAAAAAAGTAGTTCTCATAAACAAGATATCATGGAATAATTTAGAACTCTACAAGAACTTTGTGTTTGGCAATCAGTGACCAACAATAAATTACAAACGCAATATGAATGACATCTCAATTCATTAGTGTTATTATATAAGGCATATCCAGTGTGAAACATTTAATGTAACATACAACATCCATCGTCTCAACATTGCTCAACCCAAGCTTCACTTAACTAGAAGGTGAACGATAGTCTTATAATCCGAAGATGAAGCAGTGACTGATCTGCCAATTGATGTACGTCTCTCCTGTCAACAGAAGCCTCTGCCTAACTATACCGTATCATTATTTCCAATACACCATCAGTGCGGTACTTGAGTGTTGTTTGAGAGGAATGTTTGGTATACGAATTTCAGGCGTTTTCAAAATGGTAGAGCACGAATTGAACGGTTTTCCATAGAAGGACACATGGATCAAATAAACATATTGTGCTCGTCAGCTTTCTAGATATTGTGAAGTTATAGGCATTTCCCATTATATGTTCTTCAGAGGGATCAAACGGTTGCAGATGTAGTTGTCATTTTTAGAAGGGAAATAATTCTCTATACAAAACAGAAATAGTAGTTTCTTGCAGGAAAAAATATTTTCAGATTCCCCTATATATTAATTATTCCTACCTCTTGTTTTCAATAAAATACTCCCGCGTTAACTATGTTTTTTTTTTATCCAACTGGAAGTTTAATTTTTTTTAATAGTTAGGAGAGTTAACTTCTTTGTTTACTCTCATAAACCATCTGACGTCACGGATTGGAGGCTTGTCTACTCTCGTAAACCATCTGACGTCATGGATTGGAGGTTTTTTTACTCTCGTAAACCATTTGACGTCACGGATTGGAGATTTGTTTACTCTCGTAAACCATCTGACGACCCGGATTGGTAGTGCTCAACTTATAACATCACGTTTCAAACCCAGTTGCACACGTTCTATAAGAGTTTCTGCCAGTTGTAATGCCTTCTTGTATTTATCGTAACGACTGCTGAGGAGAGAAAGAGCACAGCAATTGCTTATCCATGATTTATTTTTTCGCGAAGTGAACCTCGAGTTCGAGCTGCACTGTTTTAATATCTTTGCCATAGGGACCGGACTTGTAGAGTTAATAGCTGCTGCGGTCTGAAAATATGATACATCTTGAACGCGCATATTGGTTTGTTTAAGATGAAGTCGTCCAGGCTAAATTAGTTGAATCTGTTCAACACAGAATGACTCTGTTGCCGTGAAGCAGATCAAATTAAAGTGGTACGGAGTCAGAACCAGCTGCTCGTGATCGTATGGAAACCACACCATGTAGAACGATGGATTATTCCTGACGCCCCATACAATATATAGCCTCCAATTAGGAAACAATCTATGTTTATGGTAAACATAAGGGGAACAATTTATAACTCAAAACCTCCAGCAGAAATATTGAAACATGTATGCCTTACAGTCAACTGCTTGAGTTGATTTGGAGGATGTACAGTCACATTTAGAGGGAGTTGAGTTACTCTGATAATGCTTTCATAAAAGGGATGGACGCTCCAAAATAAATGCAGTAGCTACCTGTTCAAGTACCTGAGAGCCCGCCTTTACGGTTTGTATGCACCTTATCTTTCAAACCCTGTCTCATTTACTCAGTTACGAGTTGTGACGAACTCAATATTGTTAACAACCTAATCTTATTGGTTTGTCTTAGCTTATCATTATTCGTTATCTATGGTAATTGTGTGAATTTATGTATTTTGTTATAATTCAATAGGAATACCATACCGTTAACGCTAACTGACGACACGACGCAGGTTGCCACATCCCAGTTCAAATTCCAAATGCAACACAAAATAACTGTACGGTTCTTATAGCAGACACGAGACGGAAATGGAACGATCTTTCCAGGAAACAATCCAAAGCATGGAGTATTATTTACAAAATTTGAAATTGTTGCATAGTACATAACTCCTTTATGAATTAGTGTGAAGGTTCATGCTTCAACCAACAAAAAAAAAAGACACGTCATTATCTGTCAAATTGTTTCATTAGAACACCATCACATGCTGGCGGACGTGGCCACCCTTAGCCCCACGTTTATCAATGCAATATACTCCGATCGTGTAATACCCTTATTTTACCCTAACCAGTGTGTGTAAAGCTTTGAATCAGTCATCACTCATGATGACAACTTTCCATCATAAGTAGAATAATGTCTAATCTTCGTATCAACACGGATTAGAAAAGTAACCGCAAAACGTCGGCGCATAGCTTATCTTTTTACAGCACAGAGCTTCTAGAACGTGAAATCCATTTCTTATTGATGTAAGAACGAGTTGCATTGAACGTAAAACTGAACGTAAACTAAAATGAAACTTGTTCAAACTTGTTCGTGCCGCAATTCTGGAACAATTGTTTAGGTTCTTCGTGCAATTTACCCCATCAAATATATGATGTCTAGCTGTGTAACTTTAACGATATTTCCTAAATAATGTATCGTTAATCTCGCCTATTGATACCGCGATATTCCCTTCTATCCTGCTAGGTGTAGGAACCTGTTATGTTTGAACAGCACCTGCAGAAACTAGTAGGTGGTTTATCAGTAGGTCATGTTATAAATACTCGTTTGATAACCATAATTCTCAGACACAATTTTTTGCCTAATTCAAATTATTTTTTCCTTCGCATATGTAACATGCCATGTTAAAGAGGTAATTATTTTCAGAATTTGGGATTTGCGTGCCAAACATTACACAAGTAAAGGTTGAATACAACCACTTTTTGGACATGATATTCTCAAAAATTCTTCATTACAGGTCAGTGTGAACAGTATATTGTTATGATGAGGTAAATGGTGTCGACAATACTTGTTATATTCAACAATGGAGAGTGTAATGTCCTCCAACAATGTCCTTTGATTGGAAGGGTGTTGAGGTAAATGTATCAACTACCCTTATTATGTTATCATTAAGTATGTTTGAGTAGTGAACGCTGACTATTTAGTTCATATTGTCTGCGATTTGTGACATTTCTGTAGTTTGTCAACCGGTTTTTATACCAAAATAAAATCGAATCCCAATATGAATAGGCAAGAAAAAGAAACTTCCCGCTCCCTCAGATTTAAAAGGCGTGATATCGTAGTTATCTTATTCTTTCGAATATGTTTGGCCTAATCATTTCTTCCTGCGTGGGTTATAATAATATCTCTAATAGTTCCAATTAAGTGTTACACTACATTGCAATTTTCCATCCGCTGTTCTGGCCCCAACATCCTGTGCGTGAGATAGAACTGCTTTTCCTCACTAAGTCCTATCCTGGTTCACTACACCGACGAGGTTAGCACAACACCGACGAGGTTAGCACAACACCGACGAGGTTAGCATAACGTACTGTCAGATGAGAGGTCACAAGTTGGCGGACTGGGCAAAAAAATGATTATCAAAATGTTGAACTAATTCTCCCTCACCGGTCTCCGTCATGCGGCTGATCCGGAGGAAGTTTCAAATGCTGATGGGACATTCTCCAGGATGTGGTGGATTGTTCAATTTGTAACAAATAACTGATTATGCGGGAGTAAAACCGATCATCATTTTCTGTGTATGTCCCTTGAAGGTGACCTAGTCGATGTCGATAACAATAGATTTTGATGAAAAAGGCAATAAAATTGAATTATGCCGTACTGAATATAATAGCTTAGGCTTTTACTTATTGAAATATTTTCACCGGACCACGAAGGCAAAATTAGATTAAATTGTTATACTTGATTGCTTTATTTGTTTTGTTTTGCATGACTGCCATCTTCTTAAGTGTAACTGTAGATAATCCAAAATTATTGGGAGCATACATCGGCCACCGTGGCCCAGTGGTTAGCGTATCCGACTCTGTGTCATCCTAATTTTGCCTCCCTCCTAATTAGGAGAAAATGGCTGTAAGTCTCTACATACATACATTCATACATACATGCTTCGAACAATAAAATATGAAACCAAGTAGGATCGCGACATCTATCTTATGTTGTCAACACGGAAATAAAAGACCACCAACATCTTTGAAGCGCCAAATTGGTTTGAATTATTATCTGCAATCAATACCGATTGCTGGAAACTTCCTCAACGTACAAGGAGACCGGTTCTCACTGAAGTAAACAACTCACGCCATAGTAACCTGTTGGCCCTTTGAGCGCTCCTTCTCTTCGAATTAGGCCATTGAGGAGCAGGTCACGTTTCGATTACCGTCGCCATCGAGTACTTTCTGACACTGATTGCTAATTCAGGCACCGCGAGGAGCTGTTATGACGGGAATATAAGCGTTGGAGGAGCTGTTATGGCCGGAATATAGGCGTTGGAGGAGCTGTTATGACGGGAATAAAGGTGTTGAAGCTGTTATGACTGGAATATAGGCGTTGACATGACTGGTGATAGCCGTTGATACGGCAAGCGTAGTTGTCATTAGTGCGAAGGATGTAGTGGTTGGTATGACAAGGGGCAGTCGTTCGTGTGGCATAGTAAGTCATCGTGGTGAAGATAGTCGTTGGTGTGGCAGAGTTAGTCGTTGCTCAAACAAGGGTAGTAAGTCATCGTGGTGAAGATAGTCGTTGGTGTGGCATTGTTAGTCGTTGCTCAAACAAGGGTAGTCGATGGCATGGCCGGGACATGAGAGTTGACGTGATCTGGAGTTTTTAGGGGAAACAACTGCTTCAGCTGTCGAATGGTGCCTTCTGGGTTAGTGCCATCTGGGTTAGAAGCCTGGTTCTGTAAACGTTCGATCATTTGATCTACATTCGAAAAAACATTTCGGGACGTGTAGTTAACTTTTCGCTTGCTGTTGGCACGAAACTCTATTTCATTTTCATATAAAAAAAATTATCCCCCCGTAAACATTCTCTGCACAGAATCATCGAAACCAAGTTTAATCATCTCCTCTGATGTGCCGGACACAGAGTTGGAGTTTCCTGCACTCTTCCACTGCAATGAATGAACAGGCGACATTTACAAGCCTGCTTCGTGACCTGTGATTGATGGAATCCTTCGCGGGGTATCCTGTGGAGACACCAACAACAAAATTGTATCCTTGACAAATGCTGCGCTTTGTCCAGAGATATTCAGGTGCATACATGTGATGGAAGTTGGATATGCCAGCATACGTGCGGGAAGGAAGTAGGGTGCGCGAGCAACTTCTTGAAAGTGTATTTCAATCCTGGTAAAAATGCATTCCTTTTGTTGCTTATATGCTCTTACTGGGTGAAACACGTCTTCTCTGAATGTTAAACTATTCAATAGATTTAGATGATTTATAGTCTGTGTTCGTTTTTTCTTTTAACAATCGAAACTTCAACATCCAAATGACATGTTAGTTGACAAGATATTTCATGCAATTTCATTAACCTCGTGTTTCTTGTTGAGAAGAGATACAATTTTGTTGAGTTGCTTACGGAGACCAAATTATGTAGCTCTAGCCCTATGTTTCCAACGCAAGTATTTCATGCAGACACCATTTAGTGTCTGCATGGATTGGAGTTGGATACGAGACGCTGGACATTGTTTACAATTGCATCACCTAATTTTTTTTTCGTGAATATATTTTCTTAAACAGACGAAGTTGCATTTTATTTTCACGTTATATAATATGTCTTCATATTCTGATCACGTTCGGATCAGACTGTACCTTCGAATTTAATTTTGTTTCACCATCGAGTTTGCTAACCTTGCGCTTGAAATGAATAATGGTTTTCACGTCATGAAACAGCGACGCCATTTTGATTATGCCGACTTGCAGAAAATGGCAGCTGATGTTTTTACTAGACAAAACAGGGACAGAGAATTTGTCTCCTATCATATAGTTCATGTTGCTAGAACTAAAAACTTCATGCATGCTGATTTATTTTGTACACAAACCTGTGGTTTCTGTGTATGTTGGTCATGTTAATCATCTTGATGTTCCAAACTTACTTGGAAAACCTACTAAAATGAAACCTAACGAGTAATCGCCGGCATTTCCAATTGTCAACAAATTTTGCTGTAAAAAAAATATTCCTGAGCTAGTGGTCAATAAAATTGGAACTGTATATAATTTTGCAAGAAAATAACATACTTCTATGTACCCGTTACTTGTGGCAGCCCTCAACATCTGTTTTCACGATCAATGCATCACGTGTGATTTCATCGACTGACGATTGAGAGAAGGAGCGAAAAAAAGTGAGTTTTCTTCAATTGTTTTCTGCGTACGAGTAAAGAAGTTTAAACGCTCTTTCTTCAACTCATTTCCATATTACCTCAATCAAGCTAAAAAAATAATTGCCTTGCTGACCGTACCATTTTTTAAATGTGTGTTTTGTTAACAATAAACAATATTCTTGTTATTTTTATTAGGTTACCACGACCGGACTTCCGCGAAATTCGACCTAAGAAAACGACGTACCATTCGTACCAGTTTTTGGGGGAAATGATCAATAGCAACACATGAAATACGTCAGTTCAATGTATGGTTTATGTCATAATATTGGATCTTGAAAAAAAACGTGACATTATATATTTTTTCTTCAAGTTTTATCCACATGAGTACCACGACGCAGTGAATTAGCCAATCTAGAATAAATATAAATTAATAACCTGTTAATAAATATTGGTGTTCATTTGGAAGAAGGTGGCCACATGTTTCAGCTGAATTCAACTTGAAAAGTAATATGGTAGCATTAGCGAAACCAGTCTACTTGATTAATAATACTCATTCGGATATACATTACAACAATTTCATTCCTTAGGTTTTTCATTCTTTCATTTCCATTTATGATTAACTTTCGAGAAACTAATCACCATACATCAGTCGTGAGAACTTCATCAACACTGAAATGGAAACAGTCATTTTTACAATCAAATAATTGTTATTTTACATTCATCTGTTTTTCGTGTTTAAAATGATGGAATATCATTGACATAGTCGGCTAGGAACCATACTGTATTTCATGGAAGACTACCAGAGTGGTTTGTGGAACCCTGGTCACCGATAAATTATTATGTATGCAAAATTCCAGGAAAGATGTATCTTCCTGGTGCTGGGCATATGAACTGGGCTCAGCAATAGCATGTAAAGAAATTGGGAGTCTAGGGAAAAGGTCGGACAAGATGTATTGCATTTGGGAGCAGGGACGCATACATAATCTAGTTTGATTTTAAAAAGGCGAATATCATTCAGTTCTGTTCCGAAATAATATCTCGAGAAAGCGTACCAAATACACTCACAAAAATGTCGATTTGTATTTATGCCTCACGTGGTTTCACGGTTAATATATGAATTTTGTGGAATTAATTTCTACACAAATTTGAGAAGCTTTTTAATTATTTTCATTCACACTAGTATGACTAATATTATGGAGCTTGAGTCTCTTTTTATTTCGTTTATCCATAATTTATAACTAATATTAGGGAGTTCATTTACCTCCACATCGCACAAATCGGTGGACTGACATTTGATGAAGAAACTCAGGGTTGAGAATGTTCACCATGAGGCTGTACCTTATTCGCAAAGAAGATCAATTTTAAAACTAACTGCATAGTTTACATGGCATTTTACATATGTTCAGGAAAAAAAACATCCCAATGAGTCCCATAAGTTGGATCTAACAATTTAACAGGTTTTTACGTGAATGAAATATCTGAAAATTTGAGTATTGGAACGGGAAAAAAGTAAATTAAAGTATCCAAAGCATAAAATTGATTAATAACAAATAGTTGACAAGTACAAGTTCGCTCAGGTTTAATTTTAGTTTAGGTTTGAAGGCCCCTTTACTGCTACGTGTCCATATTCCTATAACAATCGAATTCCAAGTTTTAGCAACTTAGTATTTTAAAGATAATTAGGACTGTGTTAGCGAGTTATGGTGATTTTTTTTATCCGAATTGTTACGAAGATTATAGATATGTTTATTTATAATTGAAAAATCGTTATTAATGTAAGGTAGTTGATTCAAATCTCTGTTAACAATCACTGCAGGGAAAAAGTTAATGATGTGACGCAGTGGAAGAATATTCGATTGCTGAAAGAGAGGCGACGTGTGGTCCCGTGTGTTGACAGGTGTTATAGCTCTAATGACAAGCGTTGGGCTATCAATGATAGGTTTTAGGTTTCGTTTTTGGGTTGAAACCAACACGTTTATACAATAAGTCAGAATGGGATGTATAAGGCTGAAGTGCAGAAAACTTTTTGCAGGAGTTGTGAGACAATTTAGAATTTGTAAAGGATTTGCATACTTTCCTGCCTACCTATGCGAGAGACGTGCTCTTTCCTTTCAAGTTTTTTGGTCTACTATCAGACCGAGAAACTTTGTTTCCTTCATATTGAACTGGTTGACATTTCAATTCGACCTGTTTGTTAGGAATAGGCCTCTTCCTTCTAGAAAAAATATAATGACCTGCGTTTGTCGACATTTGGCGTCCACTTATTGAATGTGAACCAGTTCTAAAAACTGAGCTATCGATTATCCATACAGGTAACAGTATCATTAAAATCTTTTCCAGTCGAATGAACTGTTGTATCATCTGCCAAAACGACATAAAAATAAGATTTCGCTATTGTTTATAATGTCACTAATATAGATAGGGAAGTGAAAAAGCCTATTGATCGACCCCTGCGGTACTACAATTTTTAGCGTACTGGCAAATGGTGATTGTTTATTCCCACTCACAATGTGTCTTCTATCTTGAAGATAACATTTTGTACAACACTTTTTGATGGACTAACTCCTGCCATTTTTCTACCAAAGTTTCTCGGTTAACACAATCGAAGCCTTTGCTATAGTTCGTAAAAGCTGTCACAATGACTTTTCCAATATTGAACCCATCAACAACATCTCAAGTTTTCCTGAACGCCAGGAAGCCCTATCGATTATGACTAAGTTTTTTTTTTCGTTCAAAGTGAGCCTATATTCTAGGATTTTTTTTTTTCAAAACCTTGATTATGACGGGCAGGACTGATACTGGGCGATATTTTTTACGTCATTTTTTTTATCGGAATATTTTTTGCGATGTTCAGTGCATCAGGAAGAATTTCTTGCTGGAGTGACTTATTGATAAGTTGGGGCAATAGTCCTACATAGCTTTTATTAAAATGGTTGGGATGTTATCGCAGCCAGTGCTGCCACTGTTATTTAAACAATCTGTGATTGCTTCTACTGTATTTTGGTCGACGGGGTAAAGATTGACTGTTCAGGAATTGCATTCGCTAAGTAATGTTCATATAGGATGCTGTTGCTAATAATAGCTTCACTTACGGTATTAGGTAAACAACTGAAGTGATTATTGAAAGCAGGGATGACTTCATAATCAATAATAATTGATTTTGAATTTCTTTGTTAAACGTTTCCAAGAATAATAATCAGTTTAGGGATTTCTTTTGTAGATTGGATTTTTCTGTATTACCTAATTTATATTTTTAATTTATCTTTGAGAGCTAGTCAGAGGATGAATCTAAAAAAAATCATGAACGTGATTTTATATTGAAATTCACTGGAAAACTAAAAATTCCTCTCGATATCGACTATGAGTTACGGACTATTCGTTGGGTTTTTATTGTAACGTCAATTGGTTTGGGACGCGCGTCCCAAAGAACGTAGCAAAAACATCAAATGATCATTCGAGGAGGAACGGGTAAATTTCAGGAAGAAAAAGTGGTAAACATTATGAAAATGGACTAGAGAGATTTTCCTGTAATAATGGTCAGGCAAAGAGGTACATGATTGTCGTAAAAATTTCTCGAAGAATTTCACGAAAAATTTCATTGGTGACAAATCGAACAGGATAAATGTTGCGTTCCGGTCTAACTTCAGAGATAATGATTCGTTGTATCCAATGATAGTACGCAACAACTTCTACCAGACCTCATCAAAGTGAAATCCACAATACAGCCTATCTTCTACAGTCAGGTAAAGATACATTATATGAGACACCCATTCCAATACGTGGCAAATGTCTTGATGTCCGGGGTTGTGTCGAAAAATAACTAGCATCAATTTAATTTTACTTACACCAGCAATGAGTCTGTTACTCCTCTTACCACGTTAAAAGGTTTAGTAAAAATGTTCATGACAACACGAACAACGGCTGGATCGAAGTTCATTTTGGGCATACAAGACCGCATCATCAGCAAATAGAACACTTTTCCGTCCAATTTGTTAAACATGATTTGTAAAACTACTGACAAGAAGGAGGCCTAAGACTGATCCATAAGAAACACCAACTGATAGTGACAACAAGTCAGATTTTATGACGTTGCAGAGTATATACTGATCCCTAAAGGACAAGTGTATCAACCAAGTGTATCCCCAAAAAACATAAACTCCATCTTACTCAGCAAAATATTCCTTGCGACCGTATCAGTTGCAAGATGCAGGTCATGGTATAGAAAAAAACGCTTTACGCTTAATCCTGAAATAATACTAGCATAGTAGATTCTAGATGGATAAATGCAGAAGTTATAATCGATTTTTAGGGGAAATCAAATTGCACATACAGATACAGACACTTGGCTGAATCCCCAAGAAAGTTGGGCGGCCGACAACAAGGCGCACTTCACACTCCTCTGATACACTCACACGCAAAGGGGGGCGGCCGACAGCAAGGTGCACTGCCCACTTCTCTAATACACTCACACGCAAAGGGAGGCGGCCGACAGCAAGGCGCACTTCACACTCCTCTAATACACTCACACGCAAAGGGGGCTGGCCGACAGCAAGGCGCACTGCCCACTCCTCTAATACACTCACACGCAAGGGGGGCGGCCGACAGCAAGGCGCACTTCACACTCCTCTAATACACTCACACGCAAGGGGGGGCGGCCAACAGCAAGGCGCACTTCACACTCCTCAAATACACTCACACTCAAAGAGGGGCGGCCGACAGCAAGGCGCACTTCACACTCCTCTAATACACTCACACGCAATCAGACTGAGCCCTATGGCGCTATAGGACATAAAATACACATATAAAACAAATTAATTTGCACATAAAAGGTCGTTTAATATAGTGGGGATTATCTTTTCAAATATTTGCTCGCAAATAGACAAAAGTTGACATTGAACTTTAGTTTTCCGCACTGCTAGAGACACATGACTGGAAAATGGAGAAATCCTTCAAGTGTTTTCTCGTTAATCTCGTTCACTAACATAGTATTGGGCACCCAGCTAAATTGCTGAACCTCACAACAGTGTTACAACCAGTGAACGGAAATATCAGCTTATTTTTCTCCTAATGATGACATTTGTTACCAGGAACAACCACTTTGTCATTCGAATGGAAGGACTCTGAAGTAAATTTTAAATATTTCAATAATTATTGCGCCTCTAAATTCAATGCATTTAACAGCAACGGATACAAGAAGTTATCTTGTTGAAGTTAGGGAAGAGGAAGAGATAAATCGTGCTGTCAACATAAAAAAGATTCACAAATACATCTTCACGTGTTCACAATATATTTTAATAAGTATGCTTTACCGTATCTTCAACGACGTAGATCGAAGCTGCCTGCACAATAGCTCACTGCTAGTGTTTTCTCCTTGGTGAATATGCAATTTTTCATGCAACTAATCGTGCCAGGGGCTGTCATCTAGATGTTACTATACCAGAACTATAATTCGCAGGGCTTTCAGGAAAAAAGGAGCTTAGTAATTTATTCATATATTTGAATAGTAATATTTTTGTTCAGCGCTATGAAATACAAGATTTGTATTTTCTCAAATAATAAATGTCATCAAAAATTACGGACTGTGCGAGCGTTAATACAATTTTATTTCAGGAACAGCTCAATTTTCAAAGATTTTCTCCCTCATCATTCTGATGTTACCGTGTCACGACAGGCCGGCTTTAAATGCACAACAAATCCATATTTTCTCCTCGCTTCAGTCTTGTTGAAATCTGTCTTGTTGTTTATGATTTCTGTCACTTCCGATGGTTGAGAAGTTTACATTGGCTTGAAGGATACTTTTCGACTACAGTGCTATATAAGTCTGACGAGGCAGAGCACGCATATTAAGTGCTAGCCAGTAAAAAGGAGACACAGACCCATTGTTGTATTGTTGTATAAGCAGTGTTGACTTTGCCCAACATAATATCATAAATTCCATGACCCAAAATAGTGGACACTGGCTCTATACTACCATATGGAACGCTCGCTGATAAAATCGGGCATGACGTTAATGGATCCCTATTATCTATTATGTTGTGGGTTAACATCAATCTGTAGGGAACGGGAATAACAATTTATCTGTCTTTTCCAGTAAATCTGCCACTCATTATGAATCTTGTTCCTCGGGATATTCTTTTGAACATTTGGTCATGAACAGTGTTTTCTTATTCAGCCGCCTTGTTCGTTCACATTCCAGCTTCACTTGCCCTCGGTGATGAGGTTAAATACTTCACTAGGGATTTATTAGAGACGGAACAATCCCTGCAGGGATGAGGTAATTAAAGCTTGCAGTTGTTTGTGATGAGGTTTACGAGCAAAGTTAAATCACGATCATGGATTTGCATCCTGCAATGCGGCTGTTACGAGGTAATTTCCTCTTATTAAAAGTTTTCTGAGCGCGAAAGAATGTTGCATATAAACTGCATGCTAGAGGTTGCATTTTTATTTTAATTCAGGTGCTTCTCAGGGGCCTGTCATGTTTATTATGACTGGCAGAATATTCTTATATTATTGTTCGGAAGAGGAATTGGTAGAATTATTTACGTACTTTTGAAGCCCAAATGCTTTTCTCTGTTCTCACACTGGCAGATATGGGTTTATCTCAAAATAATAAAGCGAAATAATATCTTGCTCAACACACTTTCCCGATTACTCCACCCCATCACTTCACCCCATTACTTCACCTCATCACTTCACGCCATAACTTCACCTCATCACTTCACCCCACCACTTCACCCCACCACTTCACCCAATCACTTCACCCCATCACTTCACCTATCACTTCACCCCATCACTTCACCCAATCTTGATTAAGAAACTTCACCCCATAAGGAAAAGACGAGGGATCGGGAAGTGTGTAGTTTCTATCGTCTCTTCCTAGTGGGGTGATGTGTGTTAATCAAGAAACCAAAATCGCATAATTTGTATACATGTACGATTCGAAAAATGTTATGAATGATATATGCAGATATGCTTTTTCTCCTTATGTTGTGCATATTGAGAAGTGATAATTCGATAAATCATTTATAGAAAATATTCATGATATAAACAAGTTGTTATTCCTTGATTCTGATATCGGTGGGAGCTCAATTTCTCTGAAGTGAATACTTCACGAATTTTACGGGGAGTCCGGTAACAATGGCTCTTCTTGTTTACTGATATATTTCGTAATAGAGGAGGTCGAATAATAGTTACTTAAAGGTATTCTGCTCTCTTACCCATACCAATGAACAAAAATAAAAATGTTTGCATGAACAACTAGATGCATACAATCTTGATGTAATGTACAATATGTACAGATTCCTAGTAATATGTACAATATTAACTGCTCATACAGAAGAAGCAGAATCAACGAGGCCTCAATCAACAACGCTCACGCTTCATTTGAATCAAGAAGTGACAACAGTGTGCGCGGTAAGTTGGAAACATGATGCCTTTCATATTCGAGATGACGTTAATAAGCAGTGTCTCGTCAGGTGTGTGGTTCCCGCTAAAGATTGCGTTCACTAACGGTATGCGTGTTTACTTGGGCAACAAATTTTGTTCTCTCCCCTATTGATAGCATTTGTTACCAAGATCAATATTATTAATAAGATGAGCTGATATTTCCGAGAAGGCTGTTTGTTGGTCTCAAAATGGTTGTAAACGAGAAGATTTTGCAAGCGTTGCGTGTGTCATCCGTTTGTTTTTTACTGAATCATAATTTGATCACAAATTGGTCAACATTACCATGGATCGGACCGCGACGCCGGTACGTGGGGCCAGCACGTAGGGCTCGTACTGTCTGGACAAGTTTGGCTCGTACAAGTTTGAAAACAAACGACATTAAAAAAAACGCGTTCGAGAAAGTCGAATACTATATTTTTTGCACTCAGTGAATTACATGAAGAGTGCCATCAGTGAAAATACTAACCCATCTGGAAGTTTAATATTATTGGCGATTACCTAGAATGAAATATCGAATTCAAGCAGCAAAAACATACTTCCAACATTAATGTGACTTCTAATAGAAAATAAACGATTAAACAACTTCAAACTTTATATTTGAAATAACGCACACTCTTTAATTTGGAGAAATTTTATACATCAACGTTTCCGTGGCACCGCTGCCGCACCAAGATCGTCTTTGTCAAAGACCAAAGTTAGTCTATAAAAACTTGAATCCTCGAAAGAACAGACTTGTTGACGCTACACATCAAGAGATATCTCAGGTCATTCAGGATCTCTCAAAAATCTCATATATTTTCAAATAAGTATCCGTTGAGGAAAAAATTGAGTGTTACAGAACCTGATGTTTGAAGTTTTGTATCTGACTTCGACGGATGGACTAGACGAGAATGTTTTGATGTTGTCATAATCACTTCCATTGCTGGAAATTGCACTCAATCATGGAAGTATCGCATGCTTATTCAAGTCATTTAACTTGCGGTTTATTTAGTTTACAATTTCCTCATGAGCAGAACATTAGACTTGTAATAATTTCCGCTAACTTGCAAGGTACATCATCAAGGAAATGATTATGGATACCTTCTTCACCACTGAGATTCGAGCCACCATCGTGCAACGGGATTAGTCGTTGAGAATTTGCGTTGCGTGGATGAGTTAGAAATAATAATGGGAATAATAATATATAGGAGTTGTTTTTTTGAAGCTGCCGTATAACACTGAGTTAATATCATCTAATCTAACACCACATCGTAATCGAATAATCCTAGACCTCAACTAAGATCGAAATACACAGCTGAACACGTGATCATCATCCGTGAAACATATACATACGAATAATGAATAAAAGTGTTATCAGTTGAAACGGATAGTACAGTGTTTATCGAAGTACATTACACTTCATTCAATGCCCAGGCTATAATTTCGAGGATAACAGTTGTGGATACACGACCTTATTCAAATAAAAGATAACAGCGGACACTTTCACGAGCCCGCTGGTGTGCTTTTAGTTCGAGTTGGGTGTGGAAACAAGACAGTATAAGAGCCAGACATCAAAAGCCAAGGCTTTGATGTGGAGAGCATCAACATTTGTTTATGGATGTAGTTGCTTTTTTATGTCGAATGTAAATCATATTTAATTCACGACACTGTATCTATTGATGGGAAAGGGAGCACCATTCAATGCAAAGTGAATTGGGCTTGTGAATCTGTAATGGGCAACAAATGAAGTGCTCTGCAAAGTACGAAATTATTGTATCCAAGCGACAATCACAAAGGTACATTCCCACAACCTCATCTCACTTCATATCTTACATATAATAAACAGATTTTTTTTCTTGCACAAATTATTTTTTTCCACGAACTGTGTTTCAATAGGTAAATTGTGAAAATTAGTTCAAGTACAATTTAGTAATTAAACATGACAACTACAACGCTTCCAGTTAAGAATTCTTCAAACAAAATATCCAATGGTTCATTTCTTTCGCTTTGACAAACTAAAAGCTCCAGAGGATCTGCCTTTAATGTCATCAACAACCTAGCCGGTGCAACCTGTTGCCAAGAACCTGCCCTCACTCTGGTCATCATCCCCCATCAGAGCAACCTGATGGAAAGGACGGCCATGCACTCTTGCAGTATTTAATTCAACACAATAAACTGACCTCCTCCTCCTCGCCAATTTACGGGCGTTGAGGTCACGTTTTAGATCACCTTTGCCATCGCGTAGTTCCTGACACTGACTGTTAATGCAGTATTGCGAATGGTTGTTAAGGCTGGGTTGTAGGAGTGAAATTGATAAGAAAGTCCTGGTGGGAATGCTTGAACATGTATCAACTATTATGTTTTTTCTAGTACTTGAAGGCATGTTTTGGTTGTTGTAAACGAGATCGGAAAATAATTGTGCGCCAAGGTATGTACTTAGAATTATTTTCAGGAACGCCCTACCCATCCGGTTCAATAAATTACAGCCTGGTTCATTTGAATACCTAATAATCTTTTTGTTCGCCTCAGTTGTAGCGTGTACTTGGTCTCTTATGATGGCGATTTCTTCTTTAATGTCATTGTTCATGTAAAGAAGCCTTACATGCGTATCAATCC
This sequence comes from Gammarus roeselii, assembly GCA_016164225.1. Lineage (NCBI taxonomy): Eukaryota > Metazoa > Arthropoda > Malacostraca > Amphipoda > Gammaridae > Gammarus > Gammarus roeselii. The sequence goes on from SDVV010001450.1 coordinate 17,053, forward strand.
ATTACTAGGAAATATGTGATTGGATATATTTTATTCACATTCATTTTCATCTATACATTCCTGTTGCGTTGATAATCGGTTAAACATGCTGTATTGTACATTCACGGAACAATCTCTCACTATGCCATCACTTCCCCGGTAGCCCTGCATACACATTATCCATAGCGGAGATGAATCTGTTATGCTAATAAACACAGTCTTCAATTTTACACATGTGGAAAAATATTTGTTATACTTGGTGCGTGTTTTGAGTATTTTAATCTCAAGTAACTGATTGTAAGTAGAAAGTGTGAAGCACAAAAAAAGCGACCGACTAAACTCGTCGCAATCCTAATCAAGATTACTGGCTGCAACAATCTTAAAGGAATGCCCATCATTTCCGTTCAGGTTTACACGTCAATTTGACAGAGCAATTTGTCAATGCAATATCCCTTGGTCAAATAAAAAAGTCTTGAAAATTCAATGTTGAGGCATTTTCTTCAGAATTATCTACGACGCGAAATGACAGCGGGAGATTTCTTGTCTGTATTTGATTAACGAGGATCTATTTACTCTGACTTATACTGCTTCTTGCTGTGTTGGATTGCATAATATCATGCAGTTGCAATTATCAGTTGCAATTGGAATCGATTGGAATCGTTGGAAACCCAGTCCGTATAAGTCACTCAGAAACCGCCGCTTGAGTCGCTGTCGAACATAGTGGATGCATAAATAATGTGTCTTGTTTCTGACAGTTTCCTGCGACACGAAACAGTTTGGCATCTTTATCTCTCTCTTCGGTGACAAGACAATGTTCCTTCGGGATGTGGAATATTCGACTGATATTCCCAATCTACTCGACAAAAAATACACACGTCAATTTTTACATCCTGAGCGCCGAGGATGACCGTCTTTATCTAATCGGCTTAAATGCAAATGCAATCAACTAGAAGAGAAAGGAAAATATTCCCACATCAGAAATATGTTACTAAAGATTACGACCTTGGAGTATTGAACACATTTAATATATTTTTTGATTTATCTGAAGGTCTGTAATATTTTCCATTGATTTCCTGTCTGGATGATAAACACACGAGAGCGTCTGAAACAGAATTATCAAGAATGAGTGTCAAAAAAAAAAAATCATAGCAATCCAAACACCTACATTTGTGAAATGCAGTACGTTATAAGAGAAGTGGAGCATCTTCCCGTATTTGCAACCTATCAACAATGACCGGTATACAAACGCATTTTTTTTAGTCTCATTTACGTCGCTTACGTTCAACATGACGACACTGTGGTCTATAATTATGAATTTCCTTATAGTCATCAGTTGAATACAGCCTGCTGACAAATTCGACAATGATGCACGATTTGCACATGTGATTGTACATGTGATACGACATCCGATGAATAATTGTAAGAAAAAAATGAAATATCGAAGTTGCCACCTCTTTTTATTTTATCCATGCTTGAAACCATCAAGAAGAATGATTCGCAGCCGCAATTCCATGCAAAGCGATATTCAGATGTGAAGTGTCCGCCCTCATGAGCAAAGAACTTCTATCATTTCCTTCGTTTCCTTCAGTAGAGGGAATGAAAAAAGATCAGATTGGCTTCGGAACCAATTCTACGCATATAACCTAAAAATTGTCCCTATCATCGACGCCTTTCCTGTACTGATTGAGAGATTTTATAAAGACGCTGCAAAAAGATCCAATGCTTCCACTGGGTGGTGTTCAGACTCAGTTGAAAATGTTCCACGAGTTGAAAACTTCTTTGAATGAAACAGGATGGCTCACACCAGATTTTAATAAAGACATTTTAATTAACATATAGCAGTAAAAATAATGGATTATTAGCTAAATAGTTTTGGAGTGGATTGTTTTGAAGTGAAACCTGGCGCATAACATGTTCTGATGCATGCAAACGAGCTCAACATCAACATGGAGCGATGTGAAAAAATGTTTTGCATTGGCAAAATTCAGAGTTGCACTGAGATCGTCAACCAGAATCAGCAGGGTATTCACCATAAGTCTCCTGACACGTTTGTGAAAGCCACGACATGAAACAATTGCTCCAGCTGAGGATTTTCAAGCAGGATGTATCTTCCTGACGGCGAAAAAAGACACTTTATCTGCGTTCCTGACTAGAGGATCACGGAGGCCAGGGAAAATATACGATAAGATGGGCTGATATTGCAAGTAGAGATGAGTTGGAGATATCTTTCTATTTCTGGCGACATTTCCAACTTATTCCTACTTGAACTGGCAACCCATCTTATCGTGTCTTTTCCCTGGCCTTCGTGATCCTCAAGATATATTTTTCCCACATAAATTACTTCATCAGGTATCGTATAATAGTTTGCATGAAATTATACTGCAGGGCATTCCCTAATGCGTCCTTAATTAATGGTAGTATCGAGCACCCAGGGGCGTTTCCTAATCTTATTATTTCAAACAAATTAAGAAAACATGTTAGAGTTACTGTAAATGATTTCTTTCGTCATGAAAACGAATAACAATAACATCGCGTTATTTATTTATACTTTTCATTGCATTTTTGGTGCTGTGGTTGTGATCGAAAATATCTTTCGATCATCTCAAATTTAACACAACAATCAAATAAGCATACTCCATAGGTTTGAACCGTTGGTTTCCGTTCTTTCTTGAAGGTTGCATTTCTTCTTCAGCCGCGATTTGTCCCGCTGGTCATTTCTTCTAGCGTATCCCATCCGCAAAAAAAAAGAACAATCATCACCAATCTTCAAAATTGTGCTGGAGAACAGAATGAATGAATTTATATCGTTTTTGTCTATCATGAAAGATAGATGTCCTTTTTCTCGTTCGAAGTAATTTAATTCAAGATAATTGATTTCATTACATCTGAGACTCGCCTTTGTCTGTTTCGTTATCATTGCAGACATTCAACACTTATATCGCCATTGGGAGGATGGCATTCGCTTGGAAACTTTCAGAAAGTTGTTATTTTATGGAACGATGAAAAATCAATATCTTTAGCACACTCGAGAAAATCTGTTGACAAAATATATTCTGATTGTTCACTGAAAATGAATCATATTACTATCAATTATAACCCTTCAACATATATAAATTATATAATAATTTTAAAAGTGTTATGACGGTAGCAGTTTCATCCGTGCCCCGTTGCAATGTATTTGAACGAGGCCTATTAACACAATTAGATGCGATCTATTTTTTGCAGCGCATCACATAACAAATGGCAAGCAATTGTTAATTGGGCCTGTTTTGTTGTGATGCTATGAAAATTAAATTATAATCATACAATTTAACATTCCATGATACAGCATCATCTGACCTTGCACTGACATGGATTGCTTATTCAATTAAATATTTTTTAGGCAGTCGACTGCGTTCAATTGAAAAGAGGTTTTGTGCGAGTAGGATTACTTGTCAATTAAGGAATGACATAATATTCTGCCTGTAGACATTTTATCCAATAAATATTCCATTTATTTATTTCACACTGGCTACTGATAAAATTTCAAAAGTTTCTCATCATAAACTAGGAGAGTCGGTCAACGAAAACATAACTCAGGATTGAAAATTGACCTGGAGATTGGGAGGGGTCTATTTGATGTACAGTTGGCCCAAAAAACAATTAACGGTGTAATGTCAATGATTGTGTGGCCAGTACTGGCATGGTGTTTGGCGAGTATTGGCAAGGTGTGTGGTCAGTACTGACATAGTGTGTGGCCAGTACGGGCATGGTGTGTGGCCAGTACTGGCATGGTGTGGCCAACACTGGCATGGTGTGTGGTCAGTACTGGCATGGTGTGTGGCCAGTACTAGAATGGTGTGTGACCAGTACTGGCATGGTGTGTGGCCAGTACTGGAATGGTGTGTGGCCAGTACTGACATGGTGTGTGGCCAGTACTGGTATGGTGTTTGGCCAGTATGGCATGGTGTGTGGCCAGTACTGGCATGGTGTGTGGCCAGTACTGGCATGGTGTGTGGCCAGTACTGGCATGGTGTGTGACCAGTACTGGCATGGTGTGTGGCCAGTACTGGCATGGCGTGTGGCCAGTACTGGTATGATGTGTGGCCAGTACTGGCATGGTGTGTGGCCAGTACTGGCATGGTGTGTAGCCAGTGCTGGCATGGTGTGTGGCCAGTACTGGCATGGTGTGTGGCCAGTACTGGCATGGTGTGTGGCCAGTACTGGCATGGTGTGTGGCCAGTACTGGCATGATGTGTGACCAGTACTGGCATGGTGTGGCCAGTACTGGCATGTTGTGTGGCCAGTATTGGCATGGTGTGTGGCCAGTACTGGTATGGTGTGTGGCCAGTACTGGCATGGTATGTGGCCAGTACTGGCATGGTGTTTGGCTAGTATTGGCATAGAGTTTGGTCGGTACAAGCATGGAGAGTGTACTTTCTACTGTTGTGTGGGGCTGATACCAGTATGATGTTTATCAAGTGCTTGCAGATTGCGTGTATTCTCTACGACAGTAGTTGGCCAATACTGGTTTGATATTTGTCCGGTGCTGACTGGACTCGTGTACTCGTTCCAACTGTGTGGGGCAAGTACAGGTGTATTGCTTAGCCAATGCCGACATGATGCGTGTACTTCTCTACGGCTGTGCGACCCAAACTGTGGCATGGTTTTCGGGCAGTGCTTTTATGATAAGTGTACTCCCAACAACTCTAGCCAACACTCGTCATTTGTGTGAGACCAGTGATGGTATGATATATACACTCCGCAGCTAAGATCAATGCCAGCATAGTGAATGCATTTTCTGCAGCTTATGATACCGCTGCCTACAAGGTTGGAGTGTGTGTGTGTGTGTGTGTGTGTGTGTGAGTGTGTGTGTCAGGGTGTGATTGTGTGTGTGTGTAATATCCACTGCTGCACGTTGCCTGAATTCCCCACTGTTTTGGATAGTTTGTCAGAGGCTGTTCGAGGACTGCTGAAAACGTGGGTTTACTAACCACTGCAATGTGTGGCAAGGCTGGCATGATGTGTGTTCTAACCGCGTCTGTTTGAGGACAGTATTTGCATAATGAGTGTACTCTTGATGATAGTGTGACGTCGGTATTTTTTAATGGATTGTGTACACTCAATGATTACGAGTGGCTTTTGCTGTTATGATGTGTTTTCACTGTATGGCTGGGCGAGACCTCTGTTGGAATGTTGTGTGTGCCTGTGTACATAATAGGGATCCTTCTTAATGGTGTTAGCTCCTGTGGGATGCTTATTTTACAAAGAGGACAATACGATAATCTGGACAACGATTACGTAAGGTGCTTATAAATGATCCCAGGTAAATAGCGGATTTAATTTTAATTTTCCCCTGTTAATATTATTTCCGTTATTTTTTCCCTCTTGAAAAATCATGGACGGTGTTGTCATTATACATGAACATACAACCTAAATTTGCTTATATCTCAAAATTTCCCCATCCATGAGAGCTCTCCAGATATGGGTAAATATATTTGAATATGAGCACCAAGCGTTTGCCATATGAGACATGCATAGGTGAAAAGGGCCTCGAAATTCTTGAACCCGGAAATAAAATATTTGCAGAAATTTCCAACTCTCATATCAATATTTGTGTTGATCAGAACAGAAAACCCTGAGCCCTTGTTAAACAAAAGAAAACGGTGACGAGTTATGTTTCTTATCATTGTTTATTTAAAAAATTGGATTCTGAAGTTCATTTGCAGAATAATTGCACAATCTTCCAAGAAGTTAATGATTAATTTTTTTTTCTCTAAAATCATCGATCAGCAAGATCATTTCGGAAAAAATTTGATTGGCGAATACTTGAAAAAAGAAAAATGTTTGTAGTCAGTTCAAATTGTCCGAAAGAGTATTCCATCATTCACTTGTGATTCATGTTCAAATGTTGTTTTACTTGTAACAGTGACAATTTGTTGAAAACAGCTTTTCAAGTTGATGTTGATTCACAACGGATTTTTTTTCTGTACAAATCTTCAAAAGTATTTACCCGTTTCCTTTCCCTACTGAGCACGCGACCCACATCAACTTTTTTTTATTCAACTGCTGCTACGAATAAAACTTCTTCCTGCCATTAAAAGTTATTTGCTATACAGTACTTCGCACGAATCTTTGTAACCCACGATTAAATAATAATGTACGTGATCACGCGATTCTAAATCGTCTCTAAACTTCAATATAAGAACAAGGGAGAACAAGGAGAAAACAAATCATGCACACACTGCGCTGAGAGATAACAAATGATTCTGGGATATTAAACAATTCAGGATAACAATGTGATAGTGAAGAATTAAGTAATACTGTGCCATTGTCTTCCATGCTCCCATCCCCTTGAGGCGTTAGTTTTACATTTGAATTCAAATTTTGGATATAAACTAAAACTAAATATTTCTTCTCATTTCACACACTACTTTGAACGATGAAACAATGTTTCTGTGACCAGTGAATGTTCAATAAACGTGGTATAAGCACTGAAGATGTATAAATTTAAAAAATGGCTTAGCATCGATTCTCAAAATGTTTCATTTCGTCCGGTTCAAGAATTTGTGACACTAGTAAGTTTAACACGGTGATTTTCGTTAAAAAAATTCACGGTTGAAGTTTTCCTGCTATTCATACGACGTCATTTGCAGAGGCGTTATTTCAGACTGTTCTCACTTATCTGGAGATATTATTTCATATTTTCGTCGACTGAGTTCTTGGAAACCATCTTGTTTGCCTTGTATTGTAATTCCATTGTAGAATAGAAACGCAAGACAAAATCCGGAAAGTATCTCAAACGAAAAAGTGCTTACGGTCAGCAAATTATCCTGGTAACCGCTGATGAATTACGACAGATGACGTGAGGTATAGTTCTGAGCGACTAGGAATATTCATACACAATTGTTGGAAATCGCTTTTTTATTGTGGTATTGGATTCCTCCATGTATGAATGTAGACAGATAACATTGTATATCAAGTAGATGAGGACTTTGGCTAGTCAATTGTTTGATGTTGTTAGACATCAGGAAAACACCAACTGGCGTAATAGCATTCGATTTTATTTTATTTTTTCATTGCACCAATCATTTCTAAAACTTATATTCTGATTGCAGATAGTGGACTGCCCTGAGTCTAGGCCACTTGAAATGGGTTCGTTCGAATAAGTTGTACAAAACCCACAAAGCTGGGCATAACCTACACAGCTGGAAACAACTTACAGAGCTGGACACAACCTACAGAGCTGGACACAACCTACAGAGCTGGACACAACCTACAGAGCTGGACACAACCTACAGAGATGGACACAACCTAGAGCATGGACATAACCTATACACCTGGAAACAACTTACAGAGCTTGACACAACCTACAGAGCTGGACACAACCTACAGAGATGGACACAACCTACAGAGCTGGACACAACCTACAGCATGGACATAACCTATACACCTGGAAACAACTTACAGAGCTGGACACAACCTACAGAGCTGGGCACAACCTACAGAGCTGGACACAACCTACAGAGCTGGACACAACCTACAGAGCTGGACATAACCAACACACCTGAAAACCACTTACGGAGCTGGACACAACCTCCAGAGTTGGACACAACCTCCAGAGCTGGACACAACCTACAGAGCTGGACACAACTTCCAGAGTTGGACACAACCTCCAGAGCTGGACACAACCTAAAGAGCTGGACACAACCTACAGAGCTGGACACAACCAACAGAGCTGGACATAACCAACACACCTGAAAACCACTTACGGAGCTGGACACAACCTACAGAGCTGGACACAACCTACAGAGCTGGACACAACCTACAGAGCTGGACACAACCTCCAGAGCTGGACACAACCTACAGAGCTGGACACAACCTACAGAGCTAGACACAACCTACAGAGCTGGACACAACCTAGAGCATGGACATAACCTATACACCTGGAGACAACTTACAGAGCTGGACACAACCTACAGAGCTGGACACAACCTACAGAGCTGGACATAACCAACACACCTGAAAACCACTTACGGAGCTGGACGCAACCTCCAGAGCTGGACACAACCTACAGTGCTGGACACATCCTACAGAGCTGGAAACAAACCTACAGAGCTGGACATAACCAACACACCTGAAAACAACTTACGGAGCTGGACACAACCTACAGAGCTGGACACAACCTACAGAGCTGGACACAACCTACAGAGCTGGACACAACCTGCAGAGCTAGACACAACCTACAGAGCTGGACACAACCTACAGAGCTGGACACAACCTACAGAGCTGGACACAACCAACACACCTGGAAACAACTTACAGAGCTGGACACAACCTACAGAGCTGGACACAATCTACAAAGCTGGACACAACCTAGAGCATGGACATAACCTATACACCTGGAAACAACTTACAGAGCTGGACACAACCTACAAAGCTGGACACAACCTACAGAGCTGGACACAACCTACAGAGCTGGACACAACCTACAGCATGGACATAACCTATACACCTGAAAACAACTTACAGAGCTGGACACAACCTACAAAGCTGGACACAACCTACAGAGCTGGACACAACCTACAGAGCTGGACACAACCTACAGAGCTGGACACAACCTACAGAGCTGGACACAACCTAGAGCATGGACATAACCTATACACCTGGAAACAACTTACAGAGCTGGACACAACCTACAGGGCT
>SDVV010001451.1:0-25715 GCA_016164225.1 Gammarus roeselii
GCATACTGGCGCGCATGGCTGTGCTGGCCTCCCCCGGCTCTGCTGCTCCCCACTTGATGTGGTCCTGCTGGAGGGGGCTGCAAAGGTAAGAGATCAGATGCTGCAAAAACAAAGCTAGCATTTGTTAATATGACCATAAGTTTCCACATTCCATCATCAACCAATTTTATTTTATTTCATTTTTTGATAAACTGTGCACCGAGGTATGGCCCCTTATTGAGGGCGATCCCCCATATGCCATTAATTGAAATGCAAATTAAAAGTTTGAGAGTACCAATAGAAAGAGCATGCCTATATTAGTATATATGTTACTTGAAATAAAATGTAAAATATTACGTCTGACTGGTCCTTTTGATTCTTGTTTGTTTCTGCTGAAGTCATAGCTACCTGACTCGGAGTTTTTTTCCTGATTTCACCATGGAAAACGAAATTTTTCTTTAATAATTGCAAACTAACCTTACTGGAAGTAATTTTTTCTACATCCTGAACTAATTATGACCATAAAGTATTGGTAAATGAGTAAATAGCTATAACAAAAAAAAATATTTTTGATAATATGATGAAACCAGTGTGCTCATAAAGGGTAGCTACAGAGTCTTGTACTTGTTTCTAGTAGTAATAGCTTGTACTTGATTAGCTGTACTTGTTGTACTAGTAATTAGTTGTAGTAATAATTAATTGTAGCTGTACAAGTTGTAGTAGTTGTAGTAGTTAGTAGAAGTAGCATCATTGGGATAACTCCCAGTTTTTAGAAGAAAAGAAAATTATACCTAAAGAGACAATGGGAACATGTGGCAATATTCAAAATATTCAACTTGAACTCTTGTTAGAATGTGGAACAAACCAACATATCTAGAAATAAGTAGTTAGCAATATTGTCTTCATTTTGCCTTGAAGAAGCCTATGGTGCCAACCTGTTATTTCCTCAGAATTTGAACCATTCAAAAGATCCACAAAAAATATATTTCACCAGTAGTCATCTCTAATATACACAAGTCTACAGTACTGTTTCTGAGATTTTGAAGATGTAAGATGCCTAAAAATAGTTAGAAAAAAAAATCAATATTAGTCATTCACAATGCTGAAAAAAATGCCATGGTGATGTCGGGTATTAATTTTTATAATAAATTTGGTTTGGAAAACTCTTATATAAATGACACTATTTCAATACCAGTAGTCATCCGTATTGAGCAAAATGCATGGGGAGTATTGAGCCAACTTAAATCGCGCAGTTGGTGCTCTCTTGAATAATAGTAATAATAATAAAACCTTTATTGAGCTATCAGAGGCATAGTTACAGAGAACTTATACAAAAGGCTAGGAGTTATGTAAAATTTAATTAGCTATACTTTAAACAAGCAGGTGTACAGCAGCAACTTTCTCCAGTATCGACAGTCGAACATCTCGATCGACCACGAATTCTTCATTCCGGAAAAGGTGAAGAAGAAAAAGAGTAAGCCGTTGTTAAGCAGTTGGAGTCCAACTGACGGTCCTGAAAGGTGTGAGGTGCTGAAACTCCGAGTTGCTGAATTTCTGAAGTAGACTGTAATTAAGACATTTCTTCAAAAGTTGAGATTGTTTCATTACATTTTCTTTGTTGAGTTGTTGCCAAGATTGGGCAGAGTATACTTTTTGTCTCTTAATTGATCTCTGAGATTGCGTGAAGATTGAATTTTTTTTCATTGGTCGGCAAGATCTCAATGCAAATGGACATACTCTCAAGACTGGATTTGTGGTAGCTATGTGTTTCTAACTGGCAGGGCAAATGTATGTGTTGCTTTCTCACAGGGAAAACATGCGTATTATTCTTAGTATGTAATTCAAACCTGCAAGGCAAATATATATTATGAATAGGCCAACCTGGCATTCACATACTGGTCCTTAACCCTGTAAAGAACCACCTTACGGTATAGGCAGCGCTGTGAGGTAGTGAAGGCTGCACGGACTAAGTACCTGCCTCAAACCACTCAACATGGTCTCTTGCAAACAGTTCTTGACACTGCCTCAAACCACTCAACATGGTCTCTTGCAAACAGTTCTTGACACCAACTCTGGAAATGTATTCAGAGCTGGGTACATAAGGATGTTAAAATGATGGCAATGATACATCACTTAATATTGATAACCATAATTTATTTTAAAAGAATACAGTTTTAAACAAATTTTAGATGAAAAAAATAATTCATCTGATCAAATACAGCTTTAGGTTGGACAAATTCAATTAAATTTCAGCTACGTTAAAGGGGGAGCCAAGACAGACAATTCAAATTAACATCACATTATTTGTTGCCATGTTCCAGTATGTTGCTAGTTACTGCTCTTGAGTTATAGCTACTTGTACCAATTAAAAAAATCATTATATGCATCTGGCTTTTCAACTTTACTCCAAATATCCAGCCTACTCTGTAATTTAGAAGAAAATACTAATATCAATTTGGGCAATCACAATTTACATGTAGAAATCAAAATTAAGCACAGGCTACTAAATTTGCAATCAAAAGCAATGTAGCACACTACAACAGTGGCAACCTCTCACATCAAAGTAATCTAGCTGACTCCAGAGAGTCAATACTAGAGTTTGAGAGTCAATACTAGAGTTTAATGCAGGTGACGAACATGATGTAGACTTGAAAAGTACACAAAAGAGATGCGCTAGTAGTAGATCAATTGAAGTGAACAGGACATATGTTGATCCAGTTGATGAAAATGTTACTGATCAGAGGAAAAATGATGCTGGAGCCAATTTCATTATGAACAGATGTTCACATTACAGATCGATAAGTGTGTGTAGCTAAGTGATTGTGTGGGTTTGTAGTTTTTTTTTGTCTGGTTGAGTGTGTTGGTTTGTGTTGATGTGGTGTTGAAGACCAGCAGCAAATTAACCATTCTTTTAATCTTCAAATAAGTGTAGCTAATGTAATTGATGAAATTTTGAGTTTCACTTTTTTTTGTAATTGTAAGTTGCTACATGAAGTCAGGTCATGAGGTCTGGCCAATAAGTTTTATGATCAACCTTACCTAGCCTCTATTTCAATGTCTTGATGTGGATTCTTTCAGTCCCTGTCATTGCTGTATGGTGTGTTTTACATCCCTTACACCTCGAGGAGGGCACATTGCAGGTTGATTAATGGCCTTTTGCCTTGCTCACAAACCCAGGACTGCCTCAGAGTATCGGGGCTACTAGACTGCTATTGGTGTTTCTTGATTCATACTTTGTGTCATTGAAGGGTGATGGAATATTCTTTTTGTCTAAATCTAACACTGTTTGCAGTACTGATAACAGGCTATCACCCGATACTTTTCTTCATGCGGAAGGCAATAGACTTCTGTACATATTTGTTTTGTTTAGAGCCATGGTGCTAGCATGCCTCATATATGTTCCTTATTTCATCTATATCCTGTTCACTGTAAGTGAAAGACGGTTGCCATTGTACGGAATGACTCGGCCGTGGTGATATCTAGATTATTAACTAGTTTCAAGTCTATACATGATATACTTTGATTGAAGGATGCAGATATGTCCGAGTTGGAAAATACGTTATATCAGTTGGAAGCTACCCTTGCTTTCATGGTCTTGGCCCGGCCGGCCCCACGGTTTACTTTCATGTTTGCCTAGTTGGACTAGGCAAACCCTCTTTGCAGGCACCAATCAGTTAGCAGAGAGCCACCGCACATACAACACCTTGGATTGTCTTGCAAGGCGGTTGAGGTAGCCGGCGTCCAACAGTGTGGGGTTGTGATGGAGGAGCCAAATCGGTGCACCTTAGGAGATTGTCAGAAAAGGCCAGTTGCCAGGCGCCTCCTCTTCATCCCCGGCATAGTCATCCATCATGCAGAAGTGGCCAGTTTTCATGCATCTTCAGTTGTCATGCATCTCCTCTTCTTCAGTTGTCATGCATCTCCTCTTCATCTCCAGTTGTCATGCATCTCATCATTTCCAGTTGCCAGGCGTCTCTTCTCTATCTTGTGCATAGTCATCCTTCTTGCAAAAGTGGCCAGTTGTCCTGCATCTCTTCTTCTTCTCTAGTTGTCATGCATCTCCTCTTCTTCTCCAGTTGTCATGCATCTCCTCTTCTTTTCCAGTTGTCATGCATCTCCTCTCCATCTTTAGTTGTCATGTATCACCTTTTCATCTCCAGTTGTCATGCATCTCATCATTTCCCGTTGCCAGGCGTCTCTTCTTCATCTCCTGCATAGTCAACCCTCTTGCAGAAGAGGCCAGTTGTCATGCCTCTCCTCTTCATCTCCAGTTGTCATGCAGCTCCTTGTCAAATCAAGCTACCCTGCATCACCTCTCCTGCGCGGCCATGAGCCCTCTATCAAACTGTGTTTGAAGGTATTCGTAATGAACTGTGCCGCCAAGTTACCACCTGTGCTGTCGGAGAACTTGATTGGGGCAACTTGAGGGTAGAAAGGTTGGGAATACCTGCGTGTGCTGCACCACTTCATCTCAATATAACTGGTAAGGTATTCGGGGTGATTGTGTAACAACGGGTGCAGTGTTGGGTGGGATGCCCAGACCCGCTCAGATGTGCTTAACTAGTGTAAAAATATAAAATAACTGTGTTTATTAGTGGCGAAATGGAACATCAAAACAGTTACGATTTGTCATTATCCATGCAATCAATTATATATATAAATAACCTCGATGTCTGTCCTGTCTCCTTTCTTTACCTTTACCCTCCTCCACTATTACTATACCTATTCTTCAATCATCTTCAATCTGTTTCATTACATAAGCGTGTTATAGCTTACAATCATCAGGCCTGTTTTGTAGATCTTGTAGCTACTTCTTGTATGCCAGTATCAAGGAAGATCAAGAAGTTTTTTTGTGTCCTTTCCATTATCTAAATGTCATTACCAACGTTTTGGTGCTGGTCCTCACACCCACTCAATGGCAATCAAGGAGCCTACAGAGTAACCGCAGTCAATGCTATATCCTTATTTTGCTGACCAAATTAAAAATCCTATTTACAGAATAGCTGTATTTTTATAGTTGCTAGCCACAAAGCTACAAGTACATCTGCCTTAGTCAGCTTATCCTAAGCTGGTTTAATAAATGGTTATATATGTATATTCAATTATGAACAGTGGCTAACTTACATTGATTTTTTTTCCACAGACTGTTACTTTATGTTGTTATGATATTTTAATTTGTTTCTGATTGTAATTTGCTACATAACATTTGAAATGACTTCATTCTTGCAGCAGCAACTGCAAAAACTTTCTGCCCCACAAACAAATATTTATAATGAGAAGCACAAGAAACCATCCATTCTCTTTGATTCTTCAGAGAGTAAATCATACAATAGAGATGATTACTTTGATATTGGTAAGTCTTCAACAGATCCTTTATTGACACATGAAGCTAAGCATTTAGGTCTGTTGTTAAAGGCTTGTAACTTAGCTATCTAAATGAGGAAATTTTATATAGCTATGTCTTGTTATCTACATAGGTACAGATCATGGATGTCTATGATTATTACACATGCTGCAAGCACCCCAATTAGGGAAATATTTTTCGGCTCATCTAAGATTTGGTGGTGAACCCTTATGGTAAATTAAGCACAATAATGAGGGGTTTGTGACCACACAAAGTTGCAGTATATTTTATGACCTGTTCTATCTTCCATTTAAAAGGGTGAGCCCCATTGATATCTACAGTACGTTATTGAGAAGCCAATTGTTTATTAAATATTATTGTATTATACAACCTAGTTAACTTTAGTTCATATCATTGACCTGAAATATGCTTGCTTGTGTAAATTTGGCATCTTTAGTTGTGTTTGAAAGAATTATGGTTTGCTGATGAAATGACATTATTGTTTTTGATGGAGAGAACAGTCATCCTTCACATGTGGAAATATGAATTAACTATTTAGCTAGCATTGTTTAGCAGCCAGCTTGGTAGCTGCACATGTTAGCTGTATTGTTTTGCCTTTTTAATGGTAATCCTTCAGTCCTTGCATATTCATAAATAGGTTCCTAGTTTCATATTTACTTCTTGCCGTGATTAGCTTCTCAAAATTTTGACTCGTGTCAATTCTTCATTCAATTGCTAATAAAATACTATTATCTAACTTTGTGTCTTTTGGTTTTGGGCCACCTACCTATAGCTACCTGTATTTGCAATAGGCTTTAAATAATTAGCTACCTCCTTTTAGAGTTTTTGAGTGTAGCTTGCGCACTAATTTATCCAAAATGAGATGTGCTTGCCTTGTCGGCATCTAAATATGGTGGCTAGCTAATATCTAGTTAATAATGACCAAGTGTTTTTATTCTTTACTGTGTTGTTCATAGTTGCTTCCTTAATGTTGATGAAGTGGAACTCATACTATCAATCTATTGTAGTTACATGCTAGCCACTGATGAAGTAGTTTGCAAGAAAACTTCAGTAGAGCTTTTGATTGTGCTTATTGGTTTGTTGTAGTTATATTATTTGATGCTGGCAAATATGGACTTTGAGGCTTGAATATATTTTGTCAGCATATTTGATGTCATACATTGGTTGAAATGGATTAATTTTCATTATACATTAGTGGTTTCACCAACACTGCATATTTATTATGGTCTAATATTTCTTTTGTTGATGTAACATTATTTCCTAACAGGCAAATCTGGTTTTGATGCTCTGGTTAAAGTGGATCAGCAGTTTGTTCAATACAGCCACCTCTTCAGCAAGGAATCCAAAGATGTCCAGCGATTTGTTGCAGATGTTGAGTCCAACAGAAGTCTGGATGAGGCCCTGGAAGGTTTCTTGCTTCTACTCTCTCCTTATTATATGAAGCTGGTACCAGCTATGAAGGCCATGGAATGGCTCCTGCAGAGGTTTGTTGAAGTTGGAAGCCTGTAGTAGCTGTTTTACTTCGAGACATGTTCAGAAAATTTTGATTAATTTTAGTATTTTGTTCCCTGCTTGCTTAACCTTTAGTTTTCATAGCTTGACCAGTGCTTTGGTGCACTGAACCACCAGAGCACTAGTAGATGTGCATCTGTTTGCTTTGTAAACTTATTTATTTCACTTACTGATAGCATTGCAGTGTGTTGCACCAAATTTTAATGAAGAACTTTTTACCATTGTTTCAAGGCATAGCTTTTGTTGCTAGCTAACATGTTAGTTAGGATATTTTTCAGAGATTTGTTTAATTTTGTATGATTGCTATAAATTTTTCCTCATTTTTTTTTTAAGTGTAATCTTTTAACACTGTTATTGTTGCCATCTAGTTATATTGCATGAACGTTTGCAAGAAGTTACATCCATGACATTGCTAGCTGGCTAAATATTATAATATATATATACATATATATACATTCTTCTTAGTGTTATTTTTTAAGTTGGTTGAGTAGGGAAAAGCTGTAGCTAAGGTAGCTAAAAATTTACTTGCCCTTTTTGTCAGTTCAATAGGCTTAGCTAAACTGTTTATTGTGAGACTGTGAAATAATTCTTAAATTACCAGAAGTCAGGAACAAAAGTATATATTTGGTATGGAATGTCATTTTTCCTAACCTAATTAATTATTGATTCCCAGGTAGCTAGCTAATAGGGGAAATTAGAGTATATTAAATCTATGTGTCTTACATGCTCAGTGTTTTTATTTGTCTGTGCAGGTACTGCATACATGAGATGAATGTTGATGCAGTCATGATGTGCATACTACCCTACTATGACACTCCTCACTTTTTGAAAACTTTTAAGGTTAGTGTTTACTATCATTCTCAGCATAATGAAGGATTTACAATACTGAAGTTGCTAAAAAAAATCTCCTTGATTTTTTTTTGCACAGCCTGGAATTGCAGTTTAACCCATGCTAACAGCACACTTCATAGATCTCAACAAGCCCTGCACTACTGGTTCAGAAGTACAGCACAACTTGCTGATGCAATCTTGCTAACCCTCAGGCACTGGGGTTTGAAAACCCAACATTGAGCACCTTGATGCCTGTGTACAAGCAACCATAACACTTTCATTATTGGCTGTGAGTGTTTTCTGTCATTAATTAAACCTATTTCATCTTGCTGAATCTGAAAATCAATCAATTTTGCACGGTACAAACCACTTGCTCTGTCTGCCCTGCCCATAATTTGATTTGCAGAAAACTCTGGAACACTCTGCTGAATAATCCAACTAGATGTTGTACCTACAACAAAACCTGTGCAAAATTTCAGGCCTATGTCTAATTTTGTGTCATCATAAATTTGTCTGAAGTTATGGAACGGGCTTATTTAGTTGTGTCAAATATGGGGTATATCAAAAAAATTGGATTTGCTAGATGTAGCTACTATTTTTGGCTTTGGTCCTTAGTTCTGTCATTAGGCTATATAGTCAGAAAGAATCACATAAGGGTTCCTTTCCAAATTTATAATCTGTTAGGGCACCTATTTTGCAATCAAGGTAAAGGTGTGCAGCCATAGTATGTTTTTTGAGCTATGGCTTCAGGTGTATTGGTAGTTATTAGCTGTTGCTAACTTTTTCATATAACTAGCTAGCTATGATGATGGATACTGGGCCAAATGGTGCACTAATTATGAGCTTATCCTAAGTAAACAAGAAGGTTGCCAAAAGGAAGACAGCATAACTAAGTTGTCTCTTCTGCTACTGCTGAATGGATTTTGCAAATAGTCTAGACAAAATTTCAAGTACGACAGCCAAAGTATTGAAGATTTGATTGTTATTAATTAAATTGATATGTCTTCTCCATCATCAAGAGCTATTCATATGTGTGTTGCTTTGATGTGTTGAAGCAAATTATCATCAGTGAATGAATTAGTAGCTATTTATTCATACTGCCTCCTAACCATCCTAGTCCATGTTTTTTGAATAATTAGCTACCATTCTGACCAGTTCACATCACTTCCATGATAGTATTCTTTGAACTACTCTCCACCATCTCTCTTATCATCAGTATCATCATGATCATAACAAGATAGTTGACTTTCACTTGCCACCCCTTAATTTTCTTAAAGGCTATTATCTGTCTATGAATTTATTGATGCCTTCCCTTGTCAGGTGTTGGACATAGAACAAGTGGGCAAGTCTGGTGAGCAGAATAAGTGGCAGTGGATGCGTAATGCCAAACGGTCTGGAGAGGTTCTTGTGAGCAGCATCTTCTATGACCGGTGGCAGTACAGCGCGGCCTTCAGGCAATTCTGTAACTCCTACATTTTGAAAATGCTCAAGGTGAGGTGATAGCAGTATTGATGGGAGATATCTGTTCATTTGGTATTGCTAATAACTGCTTCACTTTCTTCAAGAAAAATGGAAGTTACCTGTCTACAAAACTACTTTAATTGATAACTAGATGCTTTGCCTCCTCCTCCATCTTTGTGACTGATATAGGGTAAGGGGTTCAATGTTGATGCACCCGGCCCTATGTTGACACAATACCAATTAAAAGAATCAGAAAAAATAGTATGAATTTTGTTTTGAAGTACACAAATTGCATTTCCCTTCATTTTCCTTATCAAAAGCTAATTATTATTATTATTATTATTATTAAATCTTTTATTTCCATCCTCTAGCAATGGGTTTTCAATACTTAGGTATAACACATCAAACTTTTTTTTGAAATGCCGTACTTGAATTAGCAAAGCAAGAAATAAAAATGAATTTGTGACAGCACATCTCCTGTTGGCGGCCGATTTGTTGCTACTTCGTGTTGCAAAACAGTTTTCACAATATGTGCTATGTTTTTAAGTGAGAAACTCATGGGCATGGGATTGATGAATCCAAAATTAATGAATACATGGCAGCTCATCTCTAGTAGGCGGCTGGCTTGTCCTTCATGGAACCGAATGGAATACACAATATACCATTAAATAAATACCAACACCTATATATTCATACTAATATACATATACATGCACGTACATATATATACAAATACACATACATGTACACATACAAATACACACATATGTGCACATACCTACATACATATATGGACAACAATCAGTATAATTCAGTGCGGGAGTACAGAACTCAGATGGACGGAGTTCTCCAAGAGAAGAATAGAGAACAATGTTACCTTCTATGATAGCGATTGCAACTTAAAAATGGTACGGTAATTGGTAGAATTCATTAATTTATTTATATTTGTATCGAAATTACATCTGTGAGAGAGAGCGGCTACATATTATTCATTGACAGACAGAGCACACTTTAAAAGGATTGAGACATTGAAATAGATGGGACGTTAGTTGACAGCAAGGGTAATTGGCAGGGGCAATTGTTGATTGGTGTGGAGATATAATAACCAGTTACAGCTAAGTATCAATGAAGTAGAATAATCCAATGCTGGAGTACACAAGTCAGATGAATATAAGGATTATATGTTTAAATAATTTCAAATTACCTCCATTTAAAATGAGCAATTATACTTTTTTTCAGAAGATTGTTTGGCATCCTAGGTAACCTTATACACTAATACAACTTATGTTAAAATTATGATGAAAGGGGGGGTGCATCAACATAGGACCCCCTAAAAGAGCGGTCCAGTTTTAATGCACTTTTTGAAATCATTGCAAATAGATCCTTTCCGACACGAGCATAACATAGGATAATGGATGTTATGAACAGTTGCCATAAGGTTTATTTAGCTGTTATACCTTCTGGGCAACACTGCCTAAGCACTGTGTCAACATGGGGCCAACCTGCGTCAACATAGGGCCAGCAGAATGCGTCAACAGGCTATTCAGACTGGAAATGTCCAATGGGGATCAAAGTTACTCCAAATAGTGATCCTTGCAAAGTTATGGAAAATTCATCAACCATGGAGTTGCACATACTTCACAGATCACGCTGCGGAGCTTGTACATATGCAATACCTCTTTTTGCGGAGATTTTGAGCCAGGGAGAGGAAGAGAGGTGTATAGGCGTAGCTCTGAAGCATCACAGACCCTCTCGCCTTGGCTGCAATCCAGATACTGACGTGCCCGCAGCAAGAGACCTTGAGAGTCAAAACTGCCGGTTCCCAAGCAGCGGCGTAGTTCAACAACATGCCACTATTTGGCAGTGGTGTGCTGCGTTCAAGACTGCCGGTTCCCGAGGAGCGGCGTAGTCCAACAATACGCCACTGCCTAGCAGCATTGTGCTGCATTAATTTGGGCTTATATACCTGAAAATGTCATATCAAATAACATGCTGGGGTCATGATGTGCAAGGGCAGTTGCCAAATACACATGTTTGACACTCAATTTATTTTCTACAATTTTTTATTAACAAAAAATAAGATTAATAACAAGTTTGACACACCATTGAGTAAATAATGTCATTAATTAATATATGTGAAGCCCACGATTCTGTGTGACTTATGAACATTTTTGTGATACTGGGTCAACATAGAGCTGGGTGTGCCAACATAGGGCATTGCAGAAAGAGTTGACTAACCAGGTTCCTGCCCCCCCCCCCCCTACAAAGAAAAAAAAATTGAGGATACTTTCATGAACATATATTGAAAGATGACAAATTTTCTAATTGTTTAGGTCTATATCCAATGTTCTAGGTCTTATGACCAAGCATCATGATTTTTTTTTAATGAAAAGTGCCAAAAAAGTGCGTCAACATTGGCCCCCTTAATCTAGCGTGACAAGTGGTAACTCCATATATCTACAATTAATTGCCCAGCACAGCTATTCACATTCTATTATATCATCTAATCATCATGCATGCATTACTCAAATAACCATATGGGTCAATTTAAAAATTATTTTCAATTGGTTTTACTACATTCATACTTAGCTGTAGAGATATATGTAAGTCTGGTAGCTACAGTGTTCTAGGTACCTATTCATGAAAAGGCTTAGCAATGTGCATTGTGTTCTTCACTACAGAACTGGAAATGCAGTAGCTATTGTGTAAATATTGCATTATTCTAAAAACTATAACATTGCAAAGCCAATAGCATATGCTAATGCTACACACTATTGGGTTTAGAAGGGATAGTGGTAGCTGCTGTTCTGATATCAGCAGGTTTTGCAGGAAAAGGCTACTAAACTGCACAGTGACAACATATTTTTTTCATTGCTTGGGCTAGTAATCCAGTTATTGCTCAACCCCAGCTCCTCCTGTGGTGGAGGAACTACAGTAGGCTTAGGGGCAACGCCCCAGGCATCCACAAACATGCATGTTGGGAATGTTATTACTGGTTCTTGGCTCCTATACTAAATCTACACACCTGAAGTAGTTGCTGTCTCGCGGGTGTTCCCACAGTTCCCGCAACGACGTGATATTTTTATTGAGCCTTCCAAGTAAGACGGCTGGGCACAACGTCACCACATGCTCGACCGTACTGGGTTAGCCCCAGCACTGCAAACAGGGATAGGAAGGAACATTCCCCGGTCATTTTGGAATGACTGTAGGACTATGTGGTGCCCGCACCTCAGTTATGACAGAAGATTTAAGTCACCCCTGGGCAACCCTAACTCCTCTACTCCCAACTCCGGTGGGCGACTGTAGGACCTTGATAAACTCTGTGATCAGCCAGTGCAAGAGCTGTTAAGTGTGTGTCTGTTTGTGCATAGATGTGTTGTCTGTAGGATGGGGAATGGTGGTGTACAGAGAACTGAAGTGGGCTGCTGGTGTATTATGTCTGTTTTGATGTGTTTGACGTGGGTTCAATAGGTGGTGGCAGGGATATGCCCTGGCTACAATTTTGGTAAAGAATTGAGTCCCTCTCTGGTTAAGATGATGTTTGAGAGGGAGAATCTTGTTTTCCTCTATTTTAGAGGAAGGATATTGGTTTCCTTGTAGTATTTGCATTATAATTCCTAGTTCATGGAAGAAAGATTACTCAGACAGAGGGAATATGTTGTGGAGTTGAAAAATACAGAAGATATCATTTTGCAAGGGTGGGTGGTGGAGGGAGCTTGAGTAGAAAGTGTTGATGTAGATAAGAGAGCCAGAAGCACAGCTGTGGAGGTATTGTCCAGTTATCATCATCTATTGCCTGACAGTATGTATGAGAACCGGGCTAAAAGCGCAGTTTGAAATTGTTCTGGTTCCAGTTCCAGTGGACAAGTGATAATTAAGGGCAAGTGTTGCATTGCGCTTTTAAACCTGCAGAAATATAAGTAAAATTTAGCCAAAAATTGAGTTTGTCTTAACTTTAAATTGTTTGCATATAAATTGTAATGACATATAAATTTATTTATACATGCATGGACGCTTGAGAAGGAGCTTTTTTTCTTCTTGGTTTTCTCAACTTGGTGGCCTCAAGATTGTCCAACACAACCACCAAAGTCCAAGTGCAGGGCAGGAAAAAGCACAATTGCCACTAAACACCAAAATGATGAAAGCATGTCAAAATATTGAGAAAAAAATTGAAATTTGTGCTGTAGGCAACTGACCAGACAGTGATTCAGTTAGTCACTACATAAAAAAAGCAAATGTGCATATATCAGTTATCACTTACGTAATAATCACCAGGCCTTGGTAAAACCTAAAAATTCATCATAAATTTTATCAGCAAGGGCTTGCTTATTGTGTGTGATATGTCAACTGCCCTATCAAAGCAGGATCTTATCAAACTGTTTGCTAACCCACCAGCTTTGCAGCCACCACAAGAATATGATACTGCTATGTCACATCTCAAATGTGACCTCCAACCACTATAATACTACAACACAGGTCACTCATAAATTTTCAGGAACATTTTTTAGGAGTAACTTTCCACATGAAGTGTTGGTTATCAGCTTCATTGTTAGCTTGATTGTTAGTTTCATAGCCACATTGCATGAGTCTCCTATGCTCATTCAAAATTTTCTACACGGATATCTGGATGTTTTTCAAAGTGCTCTTTCACCCGTCACTCACTTCTTTCACGTGTTACTCACCTTAACCTCCATTTAAGCCATTCGACAGACTTTCATCAAAGAGGAACATGCACGTTTCCACGTCTTTTCGTCGTTGAAAAGCTTAGACAGCACATGGAAATATGGTATCATGAAGGATCCCCACTGCTAAGGCCTGAGAGGCCGCCAGTCACGTTTTAGCCAACAATTTCTGCAAAATCGTACCTCCAGGGTCAAGGTCGGCCGCACTCGGGTTTCCATCCTCAAAATCGATCAGCTAGTCAACATTCTCCCCGGTGACAGAAGACTGCTTTCATCACTATATGTGGACAACTTACAAATGAGGTAGATAACAAAGCCTTTCAACAATTCAGCATGAACTCGGGACGTGTCTAAACCAAGTCGGGAACTGGGCTTCCTTAAACGGATTTTAATTCACACCGTTTGAAACCAAGATCATGCATTTTACACTCGTTCCCAGCTCACAATTGAAACCAGTCCTAACATTATCCAACACACCTCTAGTATTCAAAGAATCTATTAAGTTCCTGGGTCTGGTAGTGGATCCTAAACTCACATGGCGACCTCACATTTATCCTCTCTGTAACAGCCTTGAAATTTGGTGCCAATATGGACGTTTTTCAGAACATAAATACGCTCAGTCATTGAATATGGAGCTTTTGTTCAGCAGCCAAAACTGCTCATGAACCTCTCTCGATTATTGCAATCACTAATGCAACCCATCTATTTTTTTTGCATAAACTTTTGTATATCTTTTGTGTCGCCAGTGACCAATCAATAAGTGGGAGAATCCTATGGTCGTTCAGGAGCTATTTGGGCACAGCTTTCCAATTCAAACGCTGTGCACATCACAATGGACTTGTTCCGTTCCACTCCCATCGATTCTCTAACCGTGCTTGCTAATGAGCTTCGACTTCCGCTCCCGCAAGACAAATTCTTGCTTCAAGTATATCTCAAGACAGGAGCCTAATCAACAATCCAGCCCTCAACCACATCACCAACCGTTTCGATGAACACCTCTTTACGGCTAAGAATAATATTTTCCCACCTTTCTCAATCCGCGCGGACAACTTGCTGACCTCGATGGATATCCATCGCCAAGCTATAAAACCTTTGTTCTCCCATCAAATTATTCTAATCAGCACACCGATTTGGATGATCAACTCATCGTTAGTTGACCTAGATTTGCAAATCTACCCTAAATCAACAACTACAACCAATACCATCCGCCGAGAATTTTCGAGACTACTTGAGGAACATGATCGAGATCTCTGCCTTATATCCACTGACAGTTCCAAAACCGAAGACGGAGCGGAAGTTGCCGCTTCGTGCGAGAAAACCTCACGTCGGCTACCCTCTTACACCAAAGCTCTGTTTTCTCTGCAGAGCAAAGAAATTAGCCACTTAATTACATAAACAGATTATCTCCTCAAATATATTGTATTCTCAGACAAACTGAGTGTCCTCACTCAGTTCAAAACTCTGCACTATGAACACTCTGCTCTTCCTTAAATGCAGTACAATCTCTTTGCCATGTACGAGGCAAGCCAAGCGTTGGAATCCTGCTGGATTCCTGGTCTCGTGAGAATAAAGGAAAATGAGCTCGCAGATTCCCTTTCTGGATTGACGTCTACCCATCAAGTACACTTTATCACCATACACTTCCAAGATTGGTTCTCGATCATCAACTCCCATATAACATCCCAATGGAATGGCATGTGGCAACAAAGCAGACGAAAAATTCTTCCAGCAGAACCCTCAGTTAGATAATGGGTTGCCATGTGACAATCGGCAAGAAACACTTGCGATGGATCACAACGCACTTGCAGCGGCTCGGCGTGCCTTTTTAAATCCCCTGTGCAACCTACAAAGCTTATTTACTCGCGGACCTAACCTACCGGGAAAAGCCAATTGCTTTCAGAAAACATACTGGACAAAACGAAGCATTAAAAACCCCAAATATTGGTGCAGACAGAGTGGTCTCGCGGCCCCACAAGGCCCAGAAACAAATTTTTTCATAGCTGCGTTTAAGCCCTTTCTGATCCTGTGCGCACCTTCCTGTATAGCTATGACTCCGTTAAAATATCTATATTATTCACTCTGATAAAGTCATAGTTTGTCAGACACAAAAGAATGTTGAAACATGGTCTAAACCAAGCTAGCACGACATGGAAATCTTCATTCGATGAACCATTTCTTGGTTGGAAAAAATTCGAAGACTGCTCTGTGAAAATACCTTTTTGATTTTATTTCAGAAATGTATAAAACAATCACCAATGCAACCCATCTATTTTTTTTGCATAAACGTTTGTATATCTTTTGTGTCGCCAGTGACCAATCAATAAGTGGGAGAATCCTATGGTCGTTCAGAAGCTATTTGGGCACAGCTTTCCAATTCAAATGGACAAGGGGAGGAGCCAGTGCCCTTCCTGATACAATCTAGCCTTGAATGTTTTCAACCTATTCCCCCCTAGCGACCCATGCCTTACTGCATCTACCAAGTTTTTTGGATGTCTGGCCCAAGCCAAGGAAGGCCACAATTAATTCTCTGACTCTTGTAATCTTGTATAGTGTAGCGAGCCTCACAATAATGAAACTGTCGCGGCTCGAAAAGAATTTGGGAGGGCGTTCTCAACAAGCAAGGATTGTTAGAAGGCCCACAGTTCCCTATTTGGGCTGACCCAAATAGGTACACTGGTCAACACTAGGCATTGTTGGTCTCGCCTTGTACAACAGTGATGGTATCTTTTATTTCTGCTAACATTGTTAACAGATCTCTAAAATGTAGGGTTAGCTAGAAAAAAAGTTTGTTTTTATCTTATACTCTCTTCCACAGGCGTATCATCTGGAGGACGGCTGCTTGCCCGCTATCAACTTCTACGTGACTGTGGTCATGGGTGGCCTCTCACTCATAGGCAACAGGCACAAGAAGGTGAACATTGCCACTACTTCAGCAGTCTTTATATGCCCAAATTGACAATGTTATAAGTTTGAATAGATGACACAACTCTTTTCAATTGTGTATAACATCGAATCAACCAGATGTGTTGTAATGTTTTAATTACCCACAACCATTTTCAGTGAGTTATTTCGTTTGCATTTCCATTGAACTCAGACCAAGGAGCTGCTGGCATCTGACGACCACGTCTACTGCGTGGTGCGTGTGCTACACGTACTCGTTAAGAGCCCCTTCGAGGAGATGGTGTCGGGCGCCTACCTTATCCTAATGCAGCTGGCGGTCACCGTGCAACTGCAGCCCGACCTCTGGAATGAGATTATCACACTCCTAGTCAAGGTGAGTGCTCAGGGGTGACAAAAGCTATATTGATGTCTGCATGTGTGACCTACCTAGTGCAGGTATTTTTTTTAGTATATTTGTGATTCATTACAGATACAGACGCTCGGGCGAATAC
Organism: Gammarus roeselii; assembly: GCA_016164225.1. Classification (NCBI taxonomy): domain Eukaryota; kingdom Metazoa; phylum Arthropoda; class Malacostraca; order Amphipoda; family Gammaridae; genus Gammarus; species Gammarus roeselii. The sequence goes on from SDVV010001451.1 coordinate 17,223, forward strand.
CCCAGAAGGAAGATGGCTGAAGGCAAGACACCCCTTCATTTCACCCTCACACATGCCAAAATCTATCCCTTGACCACTGAAAGGTCCATCCAGAACACTGCCACACTGGCCAGAAGTGAGGCCCGAGATGAGGGTCATCAGGGCCCGACAGCTTTTTCTGGTTTACCCCTGCGCCATCATAATTGACAGGCCCTCCCCCACCACGTTTATCACGTTTTTCAGCGAATCGCCAAGGACGGGAAAGCTCATTACGGATACAGATACAGACACTAGGCCGAAATCCCACAGGAAGGGGGGTGGCCGACGGCAAAGCACACTCTCATACACTCACACACCTTAGCCCTTTTGCACAAAAGGGTCCGGCCGGGAACCCCGCAACACACCTTCCGGGTCATGAGTGCGGTTCGAGGTCAGTGTCGGCAGCAGCGCCCGACAGTGTGACTGGTTTACCCCTGCGGCGTCATGCTGACCGGGCCTCCTCCGCCCACGACCATCCCATCTCAACGACGCGCCTAGGGCGGGAACACACATCAGGGCAGCATCAAAACTCATCCGTTCACAATCATTCTCCACTCACGCCTATTCAGTGCACGCTCTCGCCACCTCCACACTCAGGGCTCCTTCCTAACGCCTGCTTCACACCATCAATCCACCCAAACTTCGGTCTCCCTCTAGGCCTACGTCCACTCGCCTCTGCCTTCCACACCCTTTCCACCAATCTCCCCACATCCATCCTCACCACGTGCCCGAACTATCTCAGAACACGCGAATCGACTCTCTCCTCTAACTTCTTCACCGTCCCCGTTCTGATTCGAACCACGTCGTTATTGAACCTGTCTCACAGCGACACTCCAGCCATGCTCCTCAAACATTTCATCTCGAAAACATTCAACCTTCTTATGTATCTCTCTGCTCTCACCCCCCAAGTCTCAGCTTCGTACAGCACAATTGGGACAACGACACCCTCATACAGCCCTCTCTTTGCTTCCATCCCCAACGTCCTGCAGCTCATTACGCTCTTCAGTGCACCCAATATTTAACACCCTTCCTTCACTCGCGAATTCATCTCAGTTTCCACCAGTTCAGTTTTCTCCACATGGGAGCCCAGATACTTGAAACACTGAACTTCTTTCAACAACTCTCCATTCAAGAGGACGTCAATTATGGTCACATCAAAACTTTTCCATTTATAATCATTCTCCACTCATCTTATCCATTGTATGCTCTTTTGCTACTTCCACACTGATGTCTCTCCTTTCTAAAACCGGCTTCGGGCCATCCATTCACTCAAACATCTTGTTTTCTTCTGTAACTACGTCCACATACTTCTGTTTTCATCACCCTTTTCTCAGATTTTCCGTCCTCCGTCCTCACCATGGCTCGAAACCATCTCAGAACACATGAATCTACTCTCCTCCAACATCCTCACCATTCTTGTTCCAATTTCAATGACGTCATTATTGATCCTATCCCTCAGCGTCACTCCGATCATAGCTACCTCTCAGTAGCATTCCATCTAGTGAACCATTCAACCTTCTCTGCTCTGCTCCTCACGTCTCATCCCCGTAGAGCAATGTTGGCACAAATATCCCTTCGTACGATCCTCTATATATTTTTGTACCGAATGTCATGCAGCGTTTACACTCTGCTGTGCATCCAACATCTCGCCCTTGTTTTCACAAATTCAGTCTCCTTCACATGGGAACCCAGGTATTTAAAATAATGAATTTTCTCAAATAACTCGTCGTTTAGGCAGAGACTCTTTCCTCTCGCCTCGTCATTCTTTGAATATTTCGCTAGCTACATATATTTTCTCCCAGTAACTTGCAGCTTTGTCCTCTCACTTATTCTACCAACTCCAACATTATTGTACTCAACATCTCCGCATCTGCCACAAGTGCCGTATCATATGCAAATAGCAACTGACTCCATTGCTAACTCCACCCATTAGTTTCAAATACCTTTTTACCTTGACCAAATACACATACATACGCCTTGCTGACCATTCCATTCTTGAAGCTAGAGACTGATCAGTCAGAAAGACAATACAATCTCGTCTCAGTATTACTTTTAGTGGGAACAAATCACTCGCCTGTGTCCCTACTCTGACAGCTCGTCATGCTCTGCTCTCAACAGAAAAACTCTCTACTGCTTTTAGCAAATTACGGCTAATGATCTGAGCAAAAAAATGTTCATATTTATTAGCCTCCTGCTTTGCACAAGAGTTCTAGGCATGGTGAAGGATACAAGAGTTGCAGATGATACAAGAGTAGTTACTAGGCATAGTGAAGAATACGAGTGATACAGAAAATGTTTTGGCTGATCTGAACGAAATCTCCAAGTAGACCGGCATAAACAAAATGCAATTCAATTCATTTAAATTTCAGTTACTAATATATGGCAATTATTCTGATTTATAAGCAGTCTTCACATCAATCTTACCATAATGCAGCTACTAAAAGAATAAAACATAAGGGATTTCAGCTTACATGGGGCAATACTATGCTTTATTCAATGAACAAGATGTTAAGGTCAAGGCTAATTTCTAAGAGGATTTTTCTGTCGAGGGGTATAAGGTCAATGTTTGCTATTTGGAAACGATGAATCCAACCTATTATGGTAGGCTACGTGGTCAGTGTCAACAATAAAATTGAATGGAAGTGACAATGAGAAACCAGGCAGTGACTGGCAGAATATATTTCAAATTTCCAAAAGTGATGGGTGTCAAACTGATGCAAACCGTAGCATTTAACTGTTTAACTGGCCAAGCAGCTCAGCTTCTCTGATCAATTGCCAAAGCAAATACGTAAGATCAAACATGGGCCGCAATTGTCGCTAGCATCTTGAGGTTCAAAAGCAAATTGGACAAGTGCCTCTGCTGTTTTCTTGATCTATCTCTAATTAGTGGATACCCTCTCTGTGGGTACAACTTACTGCTCAAACGCCGCGCTCGAGCGGTATCCGACTAGCGGAAGTGGCAGCTACTTGAAAATGATGCCATCCAAGACGGAGCTTACGCGCGTCGGGCGGACTTCAGCAAGATGGGCTGCTAGGGTTAGCGACGTCATGACTTCGGGATTTGGATGTTTTTCTGCGAAAGTCACGTCGCTGGCGTCGGCGTGGATGCAGCCTGTGTGCTGCCCGGGCCCATGGCCCACGGACAAAACAGACACAAGAGTCGAGCCACATCACATGCTAAATGTTCTTCCTAGGGGGAAGTGTACAAACACTGGCGTTCCTGCCCCTTCTTCTCTTCCAAGCCGGTGACATAGAAGCCAACCCTGGTCTCAAAACATTCCCATGTCTTCACCTGCTGGCGCTCTTACACGCGCCGCGTTGGCCAGATTTAGCGCAGCTGTGGGGCACAGACTTACTATACAACACAATGTTCGGATATCTACTACAATAGAAACATACACATAGGGCAATGCATCAACTGCCACCAAGTCCGCGACATAAATATAAATATTAACATTAACAAAGTCCCGACGTCTCTTTGCTGCTGGGTGGCCCTTTTACTGTGCTTTCGATGGCCTCATTGGCGGCGGCTCCTCAACCCGGACATGACCCATGTTGTCCGAGACTCCATGCTCTACTTCAGCACCGCTTTCAAACCCACCACCAGTTCCCGGTCCATAACAACCACCCCAAGCTAATGCCAAACACTTGAACCTATTACAAATGAACACAAACTGCATTGGTCAGAATCAAGTAGAACTAAAACACTTCTTATACAAAGACCACATTCACACCACCTTACTCCAGGAAACAAAATTCATATAAAAATCCAATCATCGAAAATTTCTGGATACACAACACTTCGCCATGACCGTCCCAACAACGACAACGGTGGTGGACTCATCACACTTATAGATAAAATTCTTCACTTCACAAACATCACCGCCTTCACTCGCACACAACTTCTCCTCGACAACACCTTAGAACTGCGGACACAACTCATACACATCCACAGAATACTGAACAATTTGTTTCACTCACACATTCCTCCAACCAGCTTTTGTCCACCGCAATACAACCCACCTAGACTACCTCAACATAGTCATCAACACCTTTGCCCTAGGTTACTTCAATGCGCACGACCTCTCCTGGCTCACCTCGCAGGGCACTGACCGGAGAGGCAGTGTTCTCATTGATCAACCCCCCCCATCCCTAAAGCTACTGGTTCACGGGTCGCACGGGGTCACGATCCAACCGAGGGGGTGAACACACTATTTTCTTTTCGGACCCTTTTACTCTTCACTATCTCTCCTTCTCTACTCCTTCCTGGTTATACTTTCACCTTGGTTACTCCTTTTACCTCGTTTGTTTTGTTGAAGCTGCATTAACTTATATCAATCTTCTCATGACAACTTTCATTTCATTTTGTTCATTATATACTTTATTTTTTTTCCTTTCTTTCGGGACTTATTTTTTTTTTCTTTTTTTTTCGTTCCATATTTTATTTTTTATATTATTTCGTTTTTGTTTTCTCTCGCAAATCTATTCTCACCAACTATCGAGGTGGTAAAAGTAGCAAAGTTGATGACAGACCACACTATAAATGATATGACTGCATCAGACTTCTGCGATATTGTGGACCGGGGGGTGGGACAACCTTCAGCAAATCCGCTGCTGGGGTAGAGTTGTTGGAAGGTCCTGCTTAACCGTCGGAATATGATGTTTGCAGGGGAAACGAACCTTCACATAGCTCACAAGTGATGCTCGTTGAAAGAGCCAGAAAACACTTGCTTTAAGCGCTCCGTGGTGTGCGTGGGCATGGTGAGGGGGACCGCCTGGACTTCTAATGGATTTCTTGCCAGAAACTCAGCAAATGTTGACAACCCAGACTTCTCCATTGGACAACTCTTATGAACAACGGCTATTGCAACAACAGCAACGGCCACCGCAGGATGGTAACGTAGCAGCGTCACCATCTGGCGAACGCTCTTCAACACCCGCCATCACCCGGCGGTCGCGCCCAAATAGTGGACGTAAACCCCCTCCATCCCAGGCTGCCTGATGGAGAGATGATTAGTCAACAGCAGCCTTCCCCCACTTTTGGTGGGGTGGACTTGGGAAACAAGACAAGACCGTAACGTGGTTGCGGTACATGCTGCTTCCGGACGAAAACCCGGTAGAAGCCGCCGCAATCGTGTAAGACCCCATGAACGATACGTTGAAAATCAGAAAATACTCGAAAATCTCTCAAAATAAAAACTACACTAAGTTCTTCACCGTCAAGGCAATCTCGGGAGAGAATCTGTCCGATACTAATACAATTCAAGCTAATCGACAACTCCGCGCTGCACTGGGGGGACCCCCGAAGCGCATCAATGAGCTTAAGAGTGGTGAAGGATGAGGAGCAAAGTAGGAACATCCAGAACCTAAAAAAACTAAATAATATACCTGTAAAAGTTGATGAGCACCCTACTCTCAACACGATACAAGGAACTATATATTATAAAAACAGACCAAACCACTCTGACGACGATATTCTTACTGATCTCGGGGATCAGCAAGTCACCAAGATATACAGAGTGAAACGACGGCGGAGCGGAGTAGAGGAGTACACTGGTGTCTACATCCTCACATTCAAGCTCTGTTCTCTGCCTTCTGATGTCCACATTAGCTGGACACAATGCTCGGTTCGAGAATACCTCCCTAATCACAGACGCTGCTACAACTGCCAAAAGTTTGGTCATGGAAGTGATGCCTGCCGATTGAGGAACATAAAAAGTACATGCTTCCGCTGTGGTGAGGATGCACATGGCCACAATTGTGACCGACCTGCTAATTGCGCCAACTGTTCAGAAAAGGAGATACTCGCTGTTCAAGCTAGAGAACGCCTTTCCTACCCCGAAGCCAAGAGACAAGTAACTGCCAAATTTATCCACCCGCTTACTAGCTTTGCTTCAGTGACAGCGGGAACACCTGTAACCAGGGTTCCTTCTAACCTACAACATGATACCCTTCATCCTCCTTGAAATCGAGGAAGCCCACGACGACAGTCATTTGCACTTTCCGGAAACTTGGAAATTCCGCTGGAAATACCTACCCTCACTCCGCCTTGTCCATCACTTGCTGATCGACGTGCAATGGGAGTCCCAGACCTAAATCTGGATGACGACCTGTCTTAATTGGAGGCAGCACCACATCTCAACGCGCTCCTCACCAGCCACACAAAGCGAAAGACCGAGATCTATCACCATAGTTTAAACGCGCCTTACTCCAAGCCCAACCAAGATTACCCTTGGTACCCGCGCAGCATAGCTAGATTACTGCTCAACCCAGATGTCATTCGGGTGCCTTTATTAGGGCACCAAATGCCCCTCTGCCTCGCTTAGCTGCTCCGGATTTTGATCCTAAGGGAAATACGCCGAGCACAGTATTGAGTGATACTCACCTTACCTCACTATCGCCTCGGGTCGGAGAAACTCGCTTGCCACTTACCAGCGCTAAGCGCACTGGCTCCGACCTGGACGATGATGATCCAAGCGCAGATGATCCTTCGTTTACTCCTAGCCTAAAGAGAAGCTCCAGCGATACTCGCCGAACGCGGCCGACAGGCCGGGAGTGACATAGTCTACAAAAGCGATATATAATTAGACCTTATCAACTCAAGCCTAGACCTTGAATTTCTGTAACCTAAACCATAATGTCTGATACCATCGTCTTGCAATGGAACATAGGAGTATATCGTGCTAACTATGCTGAACTATTGAAATTAACCCAAACCTATAATCCAATGCTAGTTTGTCCCCAGGAAACTCTCCTGGGGCTGTACAAACCATCTTTTCCCAGTGGGTATAAAGCCTACTTCGCCTCGCCCACCGCCGATGCTCGGCCTGGCACTGGCCTGGCTACAATAGTAAATCAAGCAATCACATGCACTTCAATCCCTCTACAAACAACACTGCAAGCTCAGGCCCACAGGGTGGGCGTCAAACGCCCCGTTACTATTTGTAACCAATATATTTCCCCAAATGAACTAATTTCATGCGCACTTCTTACTAACCTGGTTGGTCAACTTCCTGTCCCCTACCTTCTTGTAGGTGACCTTAATGCTAAACACCCCCTCTGGGGGGGAGACACAGCTGATGGACGTGGAGGGCACGTCGAAGCATTCGTTCTGTCTTCTGATATTGCGCTCCTTAACACCGGAGAACCGACGCACTTTCATACACAGACAGCCTCGTTATCGGCTATTGACTTATCCTTCTGCTCCCCAAACCTCTCGCCAGACCTTGCCTGGCAAGTGCTGGAGGAGCCTTACGGAAGTGACCAATTCCCCATCACCATCACTACTTTCCATCCTGAAGATACTTCTACCGCTCGCCGATACATAATGCGTAAAGCCAACTGGCTATCGTTCACCGCTTATACAACAACACCCCTCCCACCCCAGGATACATCCTGTGATGAGATGGTAGAAAACTTTAATAGTACCCTCCTTCACGCTGCAGATCGCAGCATCCCTATAACCAAGGGAACACCACGTAAAATTAGGACACCTTGGTGGGGTGACCTGTGTGAAATTGCAAAACGGCAAAGGAAGCGTGCATTCCATCGATACCGGCTCACCAAAGCAGTAGCAGATAAAAATACGTTGAAACGAGAAACTGAAAAAGCATGAAATACATAGTTCCTGTCCAGGAAAGAATCGTGGCAAAACTTCGTATCGTCTATTAATGTGAACACACCCATGTCTAAAGTGTGGTCCCGCATACGGAAAAGACCGGAAAATACTGCTCTCACCCCCCTCCAACCCTAAGGATGATGGGAACGACCCATACCGATCCTCAAGAAGTCTCTGAACTCTTTGCAACACATTACTCCTCCGTCAGCTCGGATTCTGGGTACAGCCCTACTTTCCGTATCACAAAGCGTACTGCAGAACAAAATGATCTGGACTTCTCCATTAACTCTCTTATACCTTACAATGAACCTATCACGGTACGCGAAATTCTTGGTGCAATTCGCACCTCCAACACTTCTGCTCCTGGCGAAGATCAAATCTCCTACGAGATGCTCCGACACCTACATCCCTCTGCACTCTCCTACTTGTGTCTTATTTACAACTCAATCTGGTCTACCCACTCCTATCCCGATCGGTGGAGGGAAGCAGTGGTTCTGTCTTTCCCAAATCCTGGTAAGCCTACCGATGAATTGACCAGCTACCGCCCTATAGCTCTCACCTCGTGTGCAGCGAAGGTTCTGGAGAAAATTGTGAATGCCCGATTGACTCGGCACCTAGAAGCGAACTCACTCCTCTCTCCATTACAATTCGGATTTCGAAAGATGCTGTCAGCGCAGGACGCATTATTACGCGTTGTGACTGATATCCAAACGGCCTTGGACCGCAAGCAACACACTGTTTGCGTTTTCTTTGACCTCGAGAAGGCATATGATACAACCTGGCGTTATGGCATCCTCCGAGAGATTCACCGGATGGGACTCCGGGGTCACTTAGCATTTTCATCCAGAACTTCCTCC
>SDVV010001452.1:0-25713 GCA_016164225.1 Gammarus roeselii
TGACGCGGCGGGGGTAAACCAGTGAAAACTGTGGGCCCTGCTGCTGACGACGGTTCCTCGGTACATTCGGGACCCAGAGTGTAAGTTGAGGGGCTACCGGCCGGACCCCTTAGCACAAAAGGGCTAAGTTGTGTGAATGTGAGCGTGTGAGGGTGTGAGGTGCGCCTTGCCGTCGGCCACCCCCCTTTCTGGGGGATGCGGCCTAGTGTCTGTAACTGTAGTGTCTGTATCTGTATAGAATTCTGGGATGAACTTGGTCTGGACCTGCAGATTTGCGACTTTCAGTTCATCTACTTATTAACTTCAGCGGGTGGAAAGTTCACTGTGCTGAGTGCTTCAATTCGTCTTTCCGAAATATTCTCAGGTTTAGGATTTTCCTGATTCTCTGACGTAAAAACAGAACAGAAGTTTTCATTAAGCAGGAGACTCATTTTGATGCCGTCCGTTTCTAGTTCATCAACATCGTTCTCGAGGACCAATTACAGATCTTGAATTTTTTACTCAAAATACAACTAAATAATGGTTTCGGATTAGTTTTGGCATTTGCGGAAATTTCATTTTCAATCCTTTTTCTTACGTTTGTCCAATATTGTCGATGGTGAGTTCTCTAAGTCGATTATCTATTGCTGGAGACTTGCTGTAGTCTCGTGTGTGTGTGTGTGTGTGTGTGTGTGTGTGTGTGTGTGTGTGTGTGTGTGTGTGTGCGCAAGTGCGTGTATATAGTGATGTTTGTAAGGTCATCATAGTATGAGCTGATGTGGGAGTGTGTTGGCGTAGGCATTTCGTGCACGAAAGCGTTGGAGATTAATGGATGACGGACGAAGCCCTGGAGAACACAATCGGAGAAGTGGCGCATTCGTGAAAGCTCATTTTTGCTGATAGTGTGAGCATGTCTGCTAGAGAGTACGTCAGCAAGCGACTTGCTTCAGTTAGGATTGACGTGGGTGTTGAGAATATTGTTCATGAAGGTCGAAAGCCTTACTATTGCTAGTAGCGCGTACTAGGTCATTGTTAATTGTCCGTGTGAGGTTTGTGAGCAGTGTGATAGTGGAGTGTTCGAAAACCTCGTTTTTCCAACTGATAAGATGAATACATGAGAAGCAAATATGTCAGTATGAGGCTGTTCAGTGGATGCTTAGCTGGATTTAGGAATTGGTTTGATTTTAGCTTGTCTCAACGCGTTGGATATGTTGCTGTGTAAAATGGACAGGTTTAAGATGTCCAAGAGCCCTGCGGCCATCAAGATTCATTTTTCAAAATGAATTTATGGACATGCCATCAGAGCCTTTAGCCGAAGATAAATGGTGGGGCTCATTACTGATGCCGAGGGAAAGTCGATGTTCGCGTGCATCTGTTATTTCAGCAGCTCCTCAAGTATTTCCTAATGTCTCGATGGTGTGGTAGGTGCCACGTGTTTGCGTAGCGTTTGCCGAGCGCTTCCGCTTGTTGATGGACTGATGGCATGGTACCTGTGTTAGGTGGTAGTATAGCCTCATGTGTCAATAAAATTTGTGGTCAGGTGCGGACAACATAGTTACAGTAAAGACAGCTGGAAAAGTGTGAATTGAGATGCCTATCATGCTCGAACATTAGGAAATGAAAAACTATACAGCGTTCGTGGTTATTCCGCAGTAGCGCTTAATTTTCATCAATGTCTAACACTACTCCGCTTACCGGTCACCGTGTATGCTGGTGCTGTTCAAGTCCTGTGTGCTTAGATAAGAGGCCAGGAAGTCGGCTGTGCGTTTCTTCTCCACAAACACCAGGATCTTGTTTTCACCTGTAATATATTAGATGAAGGATTAGGAGACCTAGACCTCGACAGCCAAACGGACAAGGAAGGGAGCGTCCGTAGACTAGATAGGCTAACACAAATATAATGACAATAACCTCAAGTCTTAAAACTAAGATTCGAACCTCTAATCTCATCAACATGTCAGCCAATAGGCAATCTCCAGCCGTACACATGAACCAACTAATTAATATCTTGTGGCGGTACTCCTGCAGTGGTGAATATTTCAATGAAATTTGTTCATTTTATACTTAGTCATAAAAATGTGGTCTCGTGATGATTCCAGTGGTCGATTGTTTAGAGTGTTGAAAACCTTAGTAGATAGAATAAAAAGTTACTAGTCAAGTCCTAAACAGATACAGACACTGTGCCGCATCCCCCAGAAAGGGGGGTGGCCGACGGCAAAGCGCATCTCACACCCTCATACGCTCACATCACACCAACTTAGCCCTTTTGTGCTGTACCCCCCTCAGCTTACACTCTGGGTCCCGAGTGCAGTCCGAGGAACCGTCGGCAGCAGGGCCCGACAGTTTTCCCTGGTTTACCCCCGCCGCGTCATAATGGCCGGGCCCCCCCCCCACACCCACGACCATCCCGACAGCGTGATGCCAAAGGCGGGAAAGCACATTAGAGCAGCGTCAAAATCAACCATTCACAATCATTCTCCACTCACGCTTGTTCATTGCACGCTCTCTCGCCACCTCCACATTTATGTCTCTCCTTCCCAACGCCTGCTTCAGACCATCCATCCACCCAAACTTCGGTCTACCTCTAGGCCTGCGACCACTCGCCTCCGCCTTCATCACCCTTCTCACCTATCTCTCTTCATGTGCCCGAACCATCTCAGTACACGCGAATCCACTCTGTTCTCCAACTTCTACACCATCCCTGTTCTGCTTCGAACCACGTCGTTGGTGACCCGTCAAGTCATACACAGTTCGTTAAATATTATGAAACTAAATTGATATCTGTTTTTAGTGTCTTCAGTTTGAAATGAGAGTATCGAAATTGGCTGAAATTTGGGTACGGTAAATTTCAGTGCAGGAGTGATACAACGAAAGCTGCTGGGCCTTGCTCTTGGACCTCTCATTGTAGTCGATCATGGCAGCATCCACCGCAGTGCTTTCCTGGGCACTGGTGGATTAGTTGCTTGGGGCGCCCGCCTCTATTACGAGGGCGGTCGCAGGGCTGGTTGTGGTATTGTTAGTACTGGAGAGGGATTTTGGGGTCATGGTAGTAGTTGTGTTAACTGTACGCAAATGTTGTCTGTTGGGGTAGACTTCGTTGTAGATCCGACTGCTTTGACGTAATTCAAATTACGGCAGTTTGGGTTTTTGTCATAAAAGATTTGGATGGCTCGTTTTCGTGTGACTCTGCGGTCATTTTAAATGATAGTCGTTGCTTTTTGTGGTCTATCTGCTTTGGGCAGTCGCGGTCACCTGCCTCATGGAGGCATGAGCAATGGTAGCATTTAGGTTGGTGGGCTGTGCAGTCCTCTTGGTCATGCTCGCCGGCGCACCGCTTACAGCGTTGGGGTATGTATGGTTTGCAGTATTTGATGACGTGGCCGTATTCCAGGCATTTTTTGCACATTGCAGGCCATGTCGCCACTGGGGAAGATTGTTTTTCCCTGTTCGCCCGGGATTTCTATGAATTCGGCTGTGTCACGTCCTGGGAAAGTGTTTTGGTACGCGGTGGTGTGGATGTTCCGTGGTTTGATCTATTTTGCTAGGGAAACGTTGGCGACGCCGTAATCCTTTGCTAAACCTGCTGCAAAAACACTTAGGTCAGTTTAGGGAGTGTAGTTGGAAGTGTATATAATTAGTCTTTTAGCTTTGAAGAACAGATGTATTTCGACAGTTACTTTGCGTTTGTCTATTTTGTTTATCATTTGTATAGCGTGACTTTGCTCGATATTCACGACGTGGGCCAGATACTGCTTTCCCTGTCGGTTCATGTTTATCGGTCTGCCTCCCAGTTGTTTGGGGAGTGAGTTCATCTTGGCGAATGGGTTCATCGAGGGAGCAACTTTGTTTGCACCTCTATCTACAAGCGTTATGAGGAAGTGGGTAGGGAATGATGCTGATCTCTCCTCGGTGGGAGGATCAGCCTGGGAGGAGCAAATCGCGGCCGCAGCCTCTTGTCGCCCGACTTTTTGCTCAGTTTGGTATTGCAGGATCTCTCTCAGTTTCGTCCTGGGGGCAGTCTTTGTGTCCCGTAGGATGGCCGTTTACTTCGCAGTAAAAGCAGAGAGGTTCTTCGGATGGGCAGGACAATTGGATCGTCCAGCTTTACGTGGTCGTCCTGGGAGCAGTGAGCATCTCTTTTTTTCTCGTCACAATTATGGCTCGTGTGTCCGTATTTCTGGCATTTATAGCATCGCATCGGACGTCTTCCGCAGGGTGTAACCTTGGTTTTGGCGTCAAATAAAGGCATGTTCATGAAGTTAGGTGGGGTGGGGCAATTGAATTCAAGCAGAAAGGCCGTGGGGGTGTTTCTTCTTAGTTTGATTTTTGGTGCGATTTTTGCTTCAACTAAACATACATTCCTCGTGTTGGACGAGTCCGGTGATGAATTCGTCGGCTTCATCACTCGAGACCCTCGATGTAAATCAGGCCTGAACTCATGGGAGAAGTTGGGTGTGGTATGATTGCGCAAAGACTTCTGCATATTCTGTTTCTGGATAGTATAGGGTCACTTTGAAGTTTTGTGTCTACTTTAATGGTGAAGCTATCGTCACCGCTGGCGGCGATTTTGAGAATTATTTGACGGCCAGTCATGGAGCCCAGTTCTTCTCGTAGTTTATATGGGCAAATATCCGGTCTGTCATTGTCATCAAATGTCATTTTCAAGTGTTCGGGGAATTTAGGGCCGTTGTTGGATAGGTCGTGGTCATCAAATATTGTGTTTGTCTCCTCTTTGTGTTTTTTGGTGTTCGAGCGTTATGAGTTTCGGCTGGGAGGAGAGCGATGTTATCGGAAAGGGTAGAGGCGGAAGCACACGAAACGGTTACGGGTTCCCTGGCCTTATCCTCTTCATCAGCTCTTTCAGTCGGGTATTCATAGTTGCACAAAGGTTCTCGAGTTTAGTGAGACGCTCGCCGACTTCACTGGAGGGCGCCGAGCAGTGCTCAGTCTCCAACTCGGAAAAGCCTATCATTTTGCATATCTTGCCCAAGGTATTCTGCATTCCGATTATATTCGCATCCAGCTGCGAGACTCGTTCATCTGTGTCGTCGATTACGACCGAGTCAGGTCTCCTGTCGATGAGGAACCTCTGAGGGGCTCGTCTTTCTTTCTTGCAGACTTGTTCGAGTGCGACGCTCTGCAGGGGCCGTCAGCCCCTCTCCGATAGGGCATGGTCTTGCCAATTGTTTGATCCCCGGCTTCTACCCGGGGTTCTGGGTATTGAAGGTGGGGCCTTTATTACATCTATTTCTGTTGTAGGAGCAAAGCTCCTAACAGCCTTGTACGTCATGACATCGTGACCCGCCATTGCACTTGGCTGCTCTAGTCGTAATACAATGTCTGATGCAATCTATGGGAGCACACGTGAGACGGCAGCAATTTTCTCCGGGGTCTAGTCTGGTGATGTGTCCGGAACCAGACTAGAAACATTCCCCAGAGCTGCCATGGGTATCCGGGCCATGGCTGCTCCACCGCAGATGGAGCTATGCCTACGCAGTAACAACTAGCGCTTAAGCTAACCTTTTGAAGCGATGAAGTCCCTGAGCTTGTTTACGAGCATCTCTCTCTTCTGGTTGCGAGGTACGTTGAGCACCTCCTGCACCACGTCGGTGTTGGCTGCGCCCACAATCCCAACCACGTAAAACACGTAGTTGTTGAGATACTTGCCGGCCATCGTTTGCACCTGGTAATTGAGGAGTCAAGTTTGCTATCATTCAAACCGCATGAGGTGTCAAAATTCTTTCAAATGCTTACGCCCACGAGGTAAGCTATTTGTAAGAACCAAGCATTTTGCTGGTTTTCAAAACAGTTACAAGAGCAGACTTTGGTCTAAGATAAATCAGTGTCAAGTGGCACGTCGAATAAAACCTACATGGGATCACAACTACAGATTTGTTCAAAAGGAGCTGTAATTGGTAAAAACTTTAGTTACCTCTTCGGGGAAAGTAGCGCTAAAGAGGAGTGTCTGCCGGTCCTTGAGTGGAGGCATCGTCGAGTGATTCATCATCTTGTCGATCTCATTCACAAAGCCCATATCAAGCATTCTGTCAGCTTCGTCCAGGACAACAAACTTGATGTTAGAGAAGTCAATCCTGCCCTTGTCAAGGAAGTCCATGAGTCTGCCCGGGGTGGCCACCAAAACAGAGCATCCAGCCTGCAAAATGGGCGTTCAATTCAGCCAAAAACATGAAACTGGCCAGTTTTGCAGAGATTAGAATATGGTAGCTCGTAACACGTAGTGATCGTGAAATATTGAAGATAATGCTCGAGAAGAGGATATATAGCGTAAACATGTGGGCACTTCATATTCCTGCCATGTAACTTGCAGCACTGAAAACCAACCAATCTTCTGTGCTAATCCACCAACATAAACCGCCAAGGTTTATTGGGTGGATTAGGTTGCCTTGTATATGAAGATTTCATCATAGCAACGACATGGTTCACAGATGCATGCCCAAGGCCATGAATCAGTCAATGATACTTTCATAGATTTCACACCTATACGAAATATCTGTATCTCGGCTTGTTTCAGGAAATGTTAGACCAATTAACGGTGTTCCTATAATTATTGCATCAGACAACAACACAAACAGACATGCAAGAGTTCGCATCCTTCCAGCGCCGAACGTCAATTCATCAACTAGTGTTGCATCTAGGGAGACTTCTTACGTTAGATCATTTAGGTTATCTACTGCGTTAAATCAATGTCATTTACGCCATGTGGGCCCCGCACTACACGGGTGGCAGAAACAACTTAAAGAGCCTCGAGAAGTCGCGGTCGACCTCAAGGTGCTAGGACAATGCGCCCCAAAACCTGAAAAAAATAAGACGGGAAACTGAGTGCAGATCACACGCTTGTGATCTGCTCTCAGTGGAGAAAGTTTTCCGCTAGCGAACAGCAAGAATGGGAAGAAAAAAATGAAGGCGTTGTGAAAATCGGTTCAAGAAAAGGCGCAACTGGACTGTTATTAGCGATCCAAAAAGAGGAAGCTTAATACCGTTGTGCACGGACTATAGAAAGAATTGATTAGAAGGATTAGAAGACCATGTTCGATTTAGGGCTCATTTCCACCGGAGCCTTAATGCGAGTCATTGCACGTTCCACCCCACCCCCCCATTGGGCACGAAGACCGTCGATTCTGTCAAGATCGCACACCTTCGGGCAGGCTAGTGCGTTCGGGAACGGGGAGGATTCAACCGTGGAATGTTTTATATACCTTCATATGGTCCGGTACGTTTTCCGAAGGAGATCAGTTTTTTTTCCCATGGGTTAGATCAGTGAGCAGGCTTTGTAAGTTGTCCGGGGGGCGGGGGCTCAAGAAAGCTCGTGTCTGCATCCACCAGGTGATAGGTAGTGAATTATCCACCCGTGACGCGTGCACAGGCGCTTGATGAACCCTTTGTCTCTTCTATTGGAAAACTTTGTTTCGCATTCTTCTACCGTTGGGTAAACTGAAAGCATCTTTTGCCCACTCTATTCATTGCCACAAGTCGTTCCATCGCGATGTTATTTGACATTTGATAATTGGGAACCAGTCTCGGTGATAAATGGTTTATGATGGGATGACGCTAGTATAGCGAGGGAATTTGAAAGGTAATTTTCAGTCATTACCACGTGTCCAGTGATTTAGCAAATTCGACTGCTGAATCCCTGGACACGTGGGAAGTGTTGCATTTACGGAGGGCAGGGTGTTCGTAGTGCGAGTTTTTAGTTGGGCGAGAGCGCTCTGACAGTCTGAAAATACGACGTATCTGGAGAGGCGGTCAGTTTTTGTAATGGAGATGGCTAATTAAAGTGCTTACAGCTATGCAAAGAATACAAAGACCTCTTGAGGTAGGGTTGCTGAATAAGAATTTTCTCCACACATGGTGGCAGCTCCCGCTCCGTTCGCTGCTTTGGATCCATCAGTGTAGCTATGGTGGTGCTCCGAGAATTGTTCCTCTGAAGTCGTTTCAAAAATTCTCCGCGGTACACGTTGGTTGGAGTCGTTTTAGAGTAACCTTGCAAATCTAGGTTGACCTGCGGGGGGCTGATCATCCACGTCGATTTATTGATTGAAGAACTCGGCAGGAGAAAGAAGGCTTGATTGACTTGTGATTGATGTTCAGCGAGGTCAACTAGTTGTCCACGCGTAGGAGTCGATACGCAGTGCGTTGTTTACAAAGATAGGTACCCTTAAATGGATATGGCTGCCGAACCGTAAAGTAGTAGCTTCTGTTTTCCACCGGAGTCCCAACGCGATGCTAATGCAGACTCACCAGTAGGCCAATTGAAGAGTGGCCGAGTAGGTTTAGCGTACATTCCGAGTAGGTTTAACGTACATTCCGAGTAGGTTTAACGTACATTCCGAGTAGGTTCAATGTCGATACAGAGTAGATTCAATGTTGATACAGAGTAGATTCAATGTAGATACAGAGTAGGTTTAATGTAGATACAGAGTAGGTTTAATGTAGATACAGAGTAGGTTTAATGTAGATACAGAGTAGGTTTAATGTAGATACTGAGTAGATTCAAAGTAGAGTAGTAGTAGCTAGTTTCTGTCGCGCTCCACCGAGGCCCCAACGCGAAGTCGTCGCACAAATCCATCCAGGGCCCCTGCAGGCGTCTAACGATGTATAATTATATAACTGATGCAAGAATTCATCACCATGAAAAAAAAGAGGGCACAAATAAATGTTGAAACCCATAGAAGAAATAATAAAATACTATAATAAAGTGTTGATCTATAAAATGAATCATCATCCATCCACCCCAATTCCGAACCGTAAACGACGGCTCCTTAGTCAACGAAGTCAGTGCGCAAGCGTATTATTGTTCTGAAATACGGCATGTCGCGGTACATATCGGCACCAAAAAAATATCAGGGATGTTACAGAGAGAATAAGTCCCGTTGACCTTTTGCAACGGGTCTCCAATGTAATATGGGGTCGCTATGTTAGTTTATGGTCCCACACAGGACCCAAGAACTTGATAGATTCTTCGTATAGTAGAGATGTGTTGAGCCGAGATGGGTGGGGCTGGTTTCAGGTGCAAGCCGGACACGAGGGTAAATGCATGCTTTTCGCTTCAGAGGGTAGGATCGGAATCCATTTAAGGAAGCCCAGTTCAGTCTAGGTTTAGACATTGATGGACTGTAGTTTATTTGTAGTTCCATGCATAGTGATAAGTCTTCTGTCACGCGGAAAAATGTCTGCTAGCTGGTCAATTCCGAGGATGAAAAGAATGACGCTGAGGAGGCTTCCTCTCCCCTCCCGTCAGATTTTTTAGTTACCTGCAACAGCTGACCGGACCAGGTAAATGGAAGTTGAACTTCACAGCGAAATGCAAAAGAGGCGAATAAAAAGTAGAGTGAATTTAGGATGAGAAGAAAAGGAGAGTGTGAAGGATGAAGAAGAGGAGTCTTAAAAGAAATGAGTGTGGTTATCCTTACGGTTAAGCAGAGACTCCGTGCGGCTCGTGAACCTAAAGGATGCTTTGGGAGGGGTTTGAGCTCGTAGCTCGCAGGTGGAATGATTACAGAGATTTGATCAGACGGCTCCCCCTAACACCGACCTGCAAGCTCCTGTGCTGACTGTTGGTAGATGCGCCACCGTAGACCACCACCACCCGCACCATGCTGTTCATTGCAAACTTGCGCGCCTCGTTATGGATCTGGATGGCGAGTTCGCGAGTAGGGGCCACCACTATGGCCTCGGGCGAGGCGGCTCCTGAAGACATGCTCGTACTGCCGCTTGCGCCGGCTTCAATGATCCTGTGGAGGATGGGCAGCAGGAAGGCCGCCTGGATACGAAGGGATATGTCACGAAAGACTGCATGATTTTCGCAAAATGTGGTCGAACCGTATCGAAACGTTAAATGTTTTGCTCGACAATGGTAATGATCCTGGTTTTGGTGTCACATTTCGCGAAATGCCAAATAAACGCTGCGAATGTTAGGATCGCATTGAGCATGCGTTAGGATCCAAATGAGCTATGAACACGCGCCGGACGTCAAGAAAATATTCGAGAAGGTGCTGAACAGTTACGTTACCACGGACACAATCAGCACATCCCAGGGTATGGACCAGTTGAAAACTGGTCACGCGATCATTTTCTCGCCAATATAAAACTGTTCACACGATCATTGTCTCGCCAGTATAAAACTGTTCACATGATCATTTTCTCATCAATATAGAACTGTTCATATGATCATTTTCTGCCACGGTGTATTGACACAACTGCTGTAACGAAAAGCTGAAGGACGAGATACTGTCTTAACGACAGCAGCAAGCCGAGTAGGAAGAGGTGCCGGAGTATCGGTATTGGTGGGTATCTGCCATTTTTGATGGTATCTGTAACGGTGAAAATGGATACTTTGAAATATAATTGTGTCATATAACAGCACTTACCTAATACATTATTAAATGAGAGGACTCGTGATGTCCTCGTAATTTACCCTTATATTATAGGTACTTAATAATATGAAATAAAATGTGATTATTAATATAAAGTCCGGCAAGATTCACTGAGGAATACTCGCTGTTTAGTCTGCGTATCAAAGTCAAAGTGCCAAACAGACTTTTGAACCGATGATTATCTGTGGAAAGTCAATCGCTGAATATCTTTACCGAAAAAGTTCTTCTTTTCAAATCTTAGTGGGCATGAGATTTACTTGGAGTGGAAATGTATACTTCAATCAATGAATCAAAGTTATGGAAAAGTATCGGTATCGGCTAAGAAGCAGCCATTTATAGTTTCTGTATCGACCAATTCTTTGGTATCGGTATCTGCCAAATTTTCGGTCTCGTCCCATCGCCAAGTAGGAGTGCTACCAGCCTGCCCCCTGGGGATGATATGTTTATAGTTGCAACGCTTTTAAATATGCACCGATCTTGAAAACGAACAATTCCTCCAGCCCGGACTGGCGTCAGCATATCAAAATTTACAGTGGCGTTTGTTTAGATATAGCAATGCAACGACCAAGTTTACGATAAGAATAATTAATTTCTATTCAAAACTGCATGCTTACTTCAAGAGTGGTTAGCTTAGAACACAAAGCTCGACACTTGACCATCAGTTGCCAATCGCTTCATCGGCAACCGAGATCGCAGTGGTTTTTCATATTTCTGCCAACAAAGAACCACTTCTGACCAATGTACCGCCAAATCATAGTAGTACTGACCGTCTTTCCTGAGCCGGTCTGTGCACATCCCATGATGTCCCTGCCCGCCATGATGGTGGGGATGCAATGCCGCTGGATGGGTGTGGGGCATGTGTAGCCGGCCTTCTCAACGTTGTTGATGAGCAGGGCCCGCAGGCCGCTCTCATTGAAGGCCTCCATACGAGGAGGGATGAACCCATCACCGGTAGCCTGTAGGCAGAATATTGTAATACCTGCTCATAACCCTAGAATAACGGAAGTCATTTTATTGACTTAGTTACCTAAACAGCGCTAGTCCACGATTACGCCAGATAAGGGCAGAATATTCGACACGAGTATCATTAGGAAATCAGTTCCACTCAATATTTTTATGCACTAAAGTATTAGCATTCGCAATGAGGGATCAATTTGTTGTCGATGATTGATAGACCAAGTGAATCCAGAGGTTTAAGCGTTCATTAGCCTTAGGTTCTAGGAGAAGAACACAATGCGTGAGCACAATCGGAAGCCCTTGTCAGATATAAATTTCCTAAGAACCGTAATAAGGTCAAAGAAACGTAAGTGGTGTCACAAGCCAAACACTGAAGTGAAAACTGGAATCCATCGAGACAAAATAAAGAAAGTTCTTTACCACCCTTGTGTTTTTCGCTCGCGGCAACCTAAAATTAGCAGCAATGCGCTTTGTATATCAATAAGATCTTTGAAGACTCATGGTAAATATATCAGAGTGATACACAGTTTGGCTATTTACACTAAGACGTTGATTGATTTCGTGTGGATTTCCAGTCGAGTGGTGGGGAGGCTGTTTGCTGTGCGGGTGTTGCGAGGGAGAGGAATGTCTGATCAACTACTGGTGGAAAGAAAAGTGTGGACCCGAGGTTAAAGGGGAACAAAAGAGTGGAATGATGGAAGGCAATAGTGTTAAGAGTTAACCGAACGGGGAAGGTAGAATTGGTATACAAGAATCCGTTGATAGCGGAATATAACTGCGAGAAGGGAGGTCTAGGAAATGTTGAGAAAAATTACTATCAGAGGCATGTTCTTGTTGCTGCTTCACTCACGCTTCTTCCGTGATACAGGCGCCACAGCGGGCGCACATCACGAAGTCCAAAAACCCATCGACGTGTGCATGTTGGGACTATTGTAGCAGGTGCAGGCCCTTATATGGGCCTGCACCCTCAATTAAGCTTGTGGTCTCGCGGGCGTTCCCCCAGATTGAGCACCGTTGCGAGTTTGTGGTTGAGCCTGCCAGATGCGATGACATGACAGCATGACATGCTCGGCCGTATTGGGTGAACCTCGGCATCGTAAGCAGAGATCGGAAGGAACGTACCACTACCCAGACTACGCTGGCATGACTGGCGGGCCGTGTGGTGCCCGCATCTCAGCCGTAATAGGTGGACCCCTTCCCCACTGGGCAGCCACAACTCCTCCACGTCCAACACCGTGTTGACCACGTTCATATAAGGAATCTACGGTGTTGCGAGTGTATCTGTTGGTTCATAAACGTGTTATCTGTATGACGAGGACTTGTCGGGTAGAAAGCCGAAGTGTGTTGCCGGTGTGTTATGTTTGTGTCGGTCGGTTTGGCGTTGGGCTGAGCCCACAATCTAGTTCAAGGATTGAGTGCCTCTCATATCGAGAGTATGGTTGAAAGGAAGGACCTTAGTTTCTTCAGGCAAGTGTAGGATAAGTGTGGTCAGTGCACAGCCAATTGCCATGGGCAAGGCCGTATTCTGATTTCTTTGTCGGGAACTGCTGCACGTGGGTGCAAGGTCAGAGGACGAGGCGGTGTTTGCGTAGAGATAATGGTAAATGTCATCTCTGTGTCATAAGTTGCTCTAGGAATAGTTGTACTGAAGAGACAGTGGGGTGACCTTGTAGGATCAGATACAGACACTAGGCCGAAATCCCTCAGCAAGAGGGTGGCCGACGGAAAGGCGCACCTCACATTTTCATACACACACACTGGCACACCTTAGCTCTGTGGGGCTCTAAGGGTCAGGTCAGGAACCCGCAACACACCCTCCGGGTCATGGGAGCGGTTCGAGGTCAGTGTCGGCAGCAGGGCCCCGTCAGTGTGACTGGTTTACCCCTGCCGCGTCATGATGACCGCCCCCCCCTCCCTCCCCACGATCATCCCGTCTCTCAACGATATGCCTAGGGCGGGTAAGCGCATCAGGGCAGCGTCAATAACTCATCCGTTCACAATCTTTCTCCACTCACGCCTATCCAGTGCACGCATTTTTGCCACCTCCACTCACGGCTCGCCTTCCTAACGCCTGTTTCACACCATCCATCCATCCCAAATTCGGTCTCCCACTAGGCCTGCGTCCACTCGCCTCTGCCTTCAACACCCTTTTCACTAGTCTCCCTTCATCCTTCCTCACCATGTGTTCGAAGCATCTCAGAACGCGCGAATCCACCCTGTCCTCTAACTTCTTCACCATCTCCGTTCTGATGCAAACCACGTCGTTAGTGAACCCGTCTCTCAGCGACACTCCAGCCATGCTCCTCAAACATTCAACCTTCTTCTCTCCTCTGCTCTCACCCAAGTCTCAGCTCCGTACAGCACAGTTGGTACAACGACACCCTCGTACAGTCCTCTCTTTGCTTCCATCCCCAACGTCCTGCAGCTCGTTACGCTCTTCAGTGCACCCAACATTTTACACCCCTCCTTCACTCGCGATTTCACCTCGATTTGCACTAGTTCAGTTTTCTCCACATAAGAGCCCAGATACTTTCAACACAGAGAGAGATGGAACAGCCAGGGAGACATCACGCAGCCTTGTTTCAGACCCATTTTTACTGTGAACCAGTCGCTCATCTCGCTTCCTACTCACACATGCTCGGCTGCCAACATAGGAACTCTGCACCGATTCAAACAGCTTTCCGCACAATCCCTACAAACGCAACACCCTCCACAGCGTTTCTCAATCAATCCTATCGTTTGCCTTTTTCAGATCTATGAAGGCCTAGGACACATCTTTCCTTTTGCAAGGTACTTCTTACAGACCTGTCACTGTAAAAATCTGATCGGCACACCCTTTACCACTCATAAAGCCACATAGTTCCTCTCCGATTGCGCAATCCGTTCATTCTGCAATCCTTTTGATCATCGCTCTCCTACAACTGTCCGACCGCACAACAAACTGGTACCTCTTGAGCGGCAGCATTAATTTCTATCGATTTTGTCCTTATACATCGGGACTGTGCAGGCATTGCGCCCCAATCGATACCACGCCTTTCACAAAACATATGTTCAGCAGCCTCATCAAGCGTACGACAATCGCTATTCCACCTTTTTCAGACACTCTGTCGCAACGCCATCCAAACCAAGCGGTTTACCTGCTGCATCACGTCCACGGCCTCCAGCACCTCTTTCCTAGTTATGTCCGCAACAAGTCGCTCTCGTAACAAGTCCCTAATTAGCTTACTCACTTCCACTCCTCTTCCTCCCACTCATTCGTTCGTTTTCCATCTATGCTCCACTCATCTTCCTTCCACCTTCAGATGATCAGATCCTCCTGCACCCTCCTCTTCCAACACCCGCACATCCAACAGCCTCCTCACCACTCTCCTCGAGATCCGCACAAAATCTATCGGCGCTCTCTCAACCACTGCACCATGGGCCATCCTCGCCCATGTGTACTTGAGGATATCTCGCTCCTTCAACAGGCTGTTTCCAACGACCAGCTCCTGCTCCATGCACAAACCTGTAAGGTTTACTCCAGTCATTCCTACCAGGAACGTCATACCTTAGTATCACATTATCCACTACTGCATCTCCAACTCTCGCGTCAAGGTCACCCAGTACAACCATATTGAATTCCAAACCTCTGGATACACTCGCTCAGGTCAGTCGAAATTTACTCTCTCCTCCTCACTCCTCTCGCTACCAGGTCCGTACGCACTCACAAATGGCCATTTTCTACGCCAACTCTGTCACCCACATCGATCTTGACGACTTTTTTCCACTCAATAAGGCACTAGCCAGTCGATCACTCAATAACAACACTACACCTTCTCTTGTCCAGCCTTCATCCACGCCTAACATCTTTCCACTTACCACTCCAAACTCACACTCGCCCTTGACCCTTCAACTAAAGTCACAGCGCCAACACATCTAACTTCCTCCTCACAAACATCTCGCCTCTTTGCTTTAATCGTACTACAACCTCGCACATTCAACGACCCTAACAATAGGGTTCGGAATTTTCGTCTTGTCGTCTTTCAGGGAGAATTTTACAGAAGGGATTCCTAGCCCCCTCGTCCCGCCCCTTAATAGTCGCTTCTTACGACACGCAGGGGTTGCGGTAGCACTATTTTAAGCTTGGGCTACAGGGCTCCTCTTTTAGTCACCTACGACATGCAGGGTTCCAGTAGCAGTATTCCAACACTCCCGCTACAAGATAAACGAGCCATGAAACTTAAAAATGTTGCCTTAGTCGTAGCATTGCAAATGTAGGAAAGGAGGTGTGGCAGACTGAACGCCACTCAAACTCAATCAGCTTTATACTGGTTTGAAAGGCACAGGTCAAAAATTGACTGCACATCATATCGTTTTCATAGTGAGCGATGCGATGCAAGGTCCTGAATGGTCATCAAGATTGCTTGATTGTCTGTTCCTTCGATACTCCTCGGAGTTCACGAGGCTACAAAATAAGCTCAGAGGTGATCGCTACTCTACAGCAATGCACACCGCAAGCAGCCAACAAATAGCCAATTTAATAGCTATTGCCGATGGAAGACAAGCAGCCAACAAATAGCCAATTTCATAGCTATTGCCGATGAAAGCAGGACCCTCGATATGCAGTCAACTCGGCTGACAAGAAACGAAACCTTCATGCCCATAAGTCAATGTCTCAAACACACTGGTGGAATAGTATCTGCACACAGTCTTCATGAGGTTACCTGGACATACAAAGCATTCCTCCATAACTATAACCGGTCCCGCAATAATCCTAGCAATGTAACGGAAGTTGATACAAAATCTGGTATGTCATAGTACTAGACCAACGACACCAGGCATGTTATGAGTATTGCTCACCGAGACGGGGATGCTCTCGTAGGCGTTGAAGTTAATGCCCGATTGCACGCCCTCACAAAACAGCTGTTCGTCGGTGATGTGGTCCGGAACGTAGAGCGGAGGGCGAGGCTTGCCGTCAGAGTCTAGCTCATCGGCGGGGTCTCGAGCCTTAGCAGGGTTGGTGCAGTCAGCCTTGTTGTGACCTTCCTCGCCGCAGTTGAAGCACCCTGAAAGTATCTTCCGTCAGTCCGTTACACTCGTTACTAATGTTCAGTCCAACATGCCAAACTCACGACAGTCCCTCGTCTCTAGATGTCTACGCAATTTATTTAGCTTGACAGAAAGAATCAAAGAGTGGCCGTCAAGATTTTTTTACGCAATTCGCTTAGCTGGACAAAAGGATAAAGAGGTTCAAGGAAGAGTAAACGAGGCCGCGTAAGGTTATATTTTCAGTATTCTTCCACACATTTGCTAATAAGTTTTTGTAATCCGGAAGATGTTAAAAAAAAGGACGTGCTGCATCAACTCTCTCACGAGCCTTTCAAATTTCATCAAAAAATGTGGTTATCATGCATGACGGGAGACTGGAAGCATTGACAGACAAAACTACAAAACTCGAACTGCGAAGGTGCTAGGTGAGAAAAAAATACGTGGCATCAAAAGGCTGCAGGTTCTCTTCATTCAGAAGACCAGTTGATTAACTGGACATGAGTCAGAATCACTGATACCTAGTTTACCGATTGGCGTTTTCCTTTCGATTTGTGTTTAACCAAAACCCTCTCGCAAGTGTCAGTCTAATCAACTTCACATGGTGTGCATGCTACTTTTTCTTGGTCTTAGTTACTTTCAAGACTGCTACTTGACTGTGAACTTTACCGTAATCATGTATAGACATACGGAGGGGAGGAGGCGCCGTATCTACCCGCCACAAGACCGCCGTGTCCATGCTGAGGCTCGAACTCGCGACATGCAGCACCAGAGGCTGACACTGCAGTCGGACACGCTAAGCACTCGGCCACGGCGGCCCCTAGCTTGCTAACCACTCGGCCACGGCGGCCCCGTAATCATGCTACCACGTATATCAAGGAAGTTAGGTGACAAAGAATTTTAGCGAGTTCAGTGTAAATTAATAACCGTTTACAGTGTTCACCTCATTCTAGACATTTTTTAGTGGCCGCGCCAATTGTGTTCGTGTTAGTTGGTATGAAAGCTATCGAATAAGTGATGCTTGTAGATAAAGGTAACTAAATTCAAGCCCGCGCAGTGTAGAAGTGCGAAAAGATCAAAGCTTTGGATGAAGATATGATGGCGCCGTTTCTCTTGCCCTCGTCGATCTGATCCGCTTGGCTGGGCAGAAACACGTCTCCAGAGAGGTCGAGAGGTAGGACGTAGAACAACTGAGGTGTTCAATCTGCGAAGCGGGGGGCATCATGTAAGAGACCAAGTGCCTTCAGGGCCTGTAGAGTAGAGGCTATGACTGAGAGGACGGGGTCTTGTTGCGAAGGAATTCGTCTCCGAGCATCAGCTACGCTCAGTCTTCAGAGAGTCGGACCAACAAACAGAAAAGGTTTTGAAGGAGGTGCACGCGGTGATAGAGCCTCAATACAACAGTGGCATCGACCGTCGAAGTCAGCGGTTTGTGTATGAAGTACGGACGGAACTCGAGCAAAGTCCAGGAGGGGTTCAATAGTTTTTGCATCAGCCTTAGGTGAAAAACACATTCCGGATAGATTAGTGTCGTGGCTTTCTGGTATTGGAGTCGATGTCTTTCTGGCACCGTGCGTCAACTCGGCAACCAATGCTACATGATGTCATCGACAAGTCCTCCTTCACCTTCGGGATTGCTTTGGCTCACTGCATGCTCTTAACATAACTGATGTAAGGAGAGGTTGAACGTTCATTGTTCGAAAAAAGTTTTGGAACATTAATCCTCAGAGGGAACTTCGTAAGCATTAGACGAAGCGTATTTGAAGGGTGCAGGGACAAGCTTCCGGGAAATAGGCGTGTCGACGTTCCGTCAAGGTAACTGGCTGCAATAACGCGGGTCATTTTAAGGGGAACTGAACAGTCCATGCAGTGATGACGCCTCCATTAAGTGTGAGCGTAAGTCTCGTCCTATTCTCAATCGCCATCAAATTATCTTGGCCCTCGAACATTGGCAGTTAGAAGAGACGCAAAGAATTGGCGCGTCTTCGACAGAGAGGGCAGCCGACATACGGATTTATTGTAAGTTATTATATTGTGTTATGTATACTTAGTCATGATCAATTGATTTATATCGAAATTGTGTTGTTTTCGGAAGTTTAAAGTTATCTCATACAGATTTAGGATGTTTTAGGTTTGCATCGTCCATGTTACACTATTTCAGGCATTATTTGGTCGGTTATGGCACCATTCTTCTTGTTTTATTATAACTAGTGTTTCAGTGTATGAGTCGCAGTTTTAGTATGTTCTCTGTAGTTTTCATCTTCAATTAAATCTGTTGGTTATTTTATACAATCAGAATATTAGTATATATTACGTTTGTATCTACAATGTAGAACAGTATTTTAGGTCTAATTAAGTTCCATGTTAAATATTTTTGGTGTTTTATATATCTTTAAACATCCTGGTACAATGTTTGACGTGGATATTATAGATATAGAAGATTCCATTTGTTACAAACTTGGTTTTGATGTTAGCTTATTGTATGTTCATTGTAGGACCATTCTTCAATGTATAGGAGGAGTTAGAGAGTCCCCTAGGCCAGGGCTAGTTTTGTATATGTTTATTTGTATAAGTAGACCGATTTACTATGATGGATACCCTAGTGTATTACGATTTTAAATGTTAATTAAAGCAGAATAGAGAATCACGTAGTTATTTTATTGTTGTTACAGGATTTTTCCCATGATAATTTTCCGTACTGCATCTTGGTTGAATTTCGTCCTTGATCCCTAGCAAGTGTGTAGTTTAACGTTTTAGGAGACGATTTACAGAATGGATGCGTCCTGGTGTAAAGGCGGCTTTCACTCTTTGTTGGTCCATTGAGTTCGTCCAAATTCAACGTGATATGCAAGTTCTTGTGAATGTCGGTCTCAACTTCCATGGGTTTGTTAGAGAGGTTATCAGACAAGTGGCTGATTGTTGTGGTGATTCACTTAGGTCATCAGTGAAAAGAAGAAAAGCTTCTTATGGCCACACACTCTTCGAGACTCATGTCAGGTCCATTCTTGATCACTGTACCTGTGTATAGATTCTTGGTCATGTCCAGGGTGTGACTTTGCTCGACGTTGTTCAGAGATGGACTCGACAGATGCATGGTACGTCTGAGGTTTTGTACCATGACTGGGTGTTACCTCTAAATTTGTTATATATCGGTGGTAGTTTGCTGAGAAGTGACCTGATTTAGTCTAGGAATTGATCGACTTGCACGGATACAGTTATATCATTATTTGTTATGCATGAACTCCGCGTTAAATATCAGATATTTTAGGTATGGTTTTTCTTCCTTAGTATATGATCTTAGTCCTGTTCCAATTCACCTTAGGAGTTCATGTACAGGATTATTTCATTTTTATTCATTACAAGATCGGTAATGTACATCGCCATTATGTATCGATTGACCATACACCTTCCATATTGGTGTAGGATTCATCATCTGGGTGTAGTTGGTTAAACCGTATAAAATAAGCTATCAATGTTGCTTAGAACATAGTAGAGAAATTTACTCAACCATTTATTGCTGTTATACGTTTGTGAACAGTTATCATAGGAATATAAATATTTGATATAAATGCCTCATTTCATGGAATGTTGGGTATAAAATTGCTCGATTGGATGTTATGATTGAAAATGTTGATATATTATACCTCTCGACATTGAATTTGGGTCCAGCTCAATGTTGTCATGGAGAACTAATCTACTGGATTGTGGCGAGTTGGTGTTAAAACTTTTCAATAATTCGAAGTACATCTCAATCATATTATCCGCTTGCATGTCTTTACTAGATGCTTATTCCCGCAAATCTTACTTTAATAATATTTTGTGATCAGTTAGCAGTTCGAGAACCTAAGTTATTGATTAATTCAGGCTTTGTTATGAGATTGCGTTCCAATGGAGGATATCTGACTTATTCGAGCATTCACCAGATCCACTGAAGCGTTCTTCACTATAGGTTTGTAATGTAGAAGGGCCGTAAACACAACAAATCCTAACCTATCTTTTCCATGTTTCATACTTGTGTCAAGTTTCTTCATTGATTCAAGCTTCATTATTATCAAATCTGACCACTTGACCATGTAGTTTTACCAATTTTTAGAAGATTGTGTACTTACATACATATATTTCTTCCACTTTGCTTGTTACTAGTCCAGTAATATTGATCAATCTAATGTAATGTTAGGTGATCGCTCGTCAGTTGACTGTCGAGTTCATAACGTTTATGTAAGCTTACCGGATATGTCAGCGAGTGTTACGGGTGTTAAAGCGTTGACAAGTTTTATGTATGGTTTTACTGTTTGAATAAGATTTTTTGTTGTAATGTTGGCTGTGTTGCTCTTACCATTATCGTTCATTATAACGAATAATGAATAAATCCACTGTAACATTTCTACTTCAGATCTGTGATGTAAGGCCCGCAGTCAGCAAGATCTAGGATACAAACCATGTCTAAGGTATATAATTAGCTAAATATATATCGATGAACGACAACATAGATCAAACATCAATGAATGCAAAAAGGGTTGCCTTACACTGCCAGACGCATTAATTCCTAACCTAACCTTTTCTAACCAATAATTATGTAAGTTTCATTCAAGTTTGATGTTAATGTATGGTACTGATATGTAAGAATCTTCCCACTAGGGCTGTATATTCAACATATTATTAGCCGTTTGAATACACTCCACTAATTTGGATCCAACAATTATCCTTTTGCAGATGTTTAGGTTTCAGGATTTATCGATATCTGAATTACATATCGAGACTCGGCCTGTTGGTTCCACAAGAACAAATTCACTCGGTATGTTGCAAGTTCTTCAAATGTGAATCGGTTATACGCGATGGTAATTTCAAAGATCTGGTCAATCTGACCCAACCTAACCATTATTTATAAAAAAAAATCAAGTTTCATGGTTATGAATGGTATGCAATGTACATATCAAATTCCTCCACATGGTTAGATTTTACGTAGCCTCTATCTCAATATCACACACCAGGTCACCTAACATACACGCTTTGTACGCATTGAGAGGGTCGTTAGCGTCACAGTGTCGGCACCATGTAGGCATTTACACACATTAGTGCTAAAAGGGTTACCATACACTGTAGGATGCATTAATACCTAGGCAACCTGACCTAACCATCTTTTCCAATAATTATCTTTTTAAATTCAAGCTTGATTGATATGCATTATATTCAGTCATTATTTTCATGCGATATACATATCAAATTCCACCACATGGCTCTATTTTACGTTATTTTCCCAATATCACACAATGTAGACATTTGTATGCATATACAGGGGCGGTTTACATCTGAAGCATTTTCTTCCATTAGAAAACCATCCCTACTTGTGTTGCAAGACATTTCAAGTGGATCAGCTTCGTGGCATGTTAGGATAAAAGAACTTATCAACCTAGCCCATTCTATCCAAAAATTATGGATTATTGATCGGCTTTTCATGCTTGCATGTTTTTTTAGTGTTTAGGACTAATGCATAACAAATATCTTTACTTGACTCTATATTTTGATCTATTCTTTGCAGTTTTGATACACTTCAAATTTCGATCTAGCAAATTTCATCAGTTTTCTTTGGTAATCACATCGTTGTTCAATTGTTATAGCTATTCTTCAATGATTCTTGATTCGAGACCATTCTTCATAACTTTTACATGTTATTCACAACTGTCAAAATCCTAAAATTATGTACGTTTTTCAGTCATTGTTATATACATATGAACCCCTCCACACGACTCAAAACATCACTTCAACACATATGTTATTCATTTCGTTGTCACTCTTGACCCATATTGGTTAGCACAGAGGCCTCTTTTCAAACTTCATGGATTGAATATTAAAAGTAATTCATATTTGTTTCCAACTTCATACAAACTGACGAGGTCTCGTACCATGTTTTCTAGTTCAACTTCAATATCTTCTGGCACTGAATCCTTCGACGATTTGCACGTCTGATTTACATTTCATTTCCTATAATTTTCATATTCTTGACTAGGACTTTGTTCCAGATGTCGCCACACATTACTGGTGGATGTGTTTATTCAATTTCATTTCTTTTTGGCAAAGATTACAGGCTCCCATCACCCAATTACTTTCAAACAAACCATGTCTCAAACTATACGCCATCCTTCCACAGCAGAATCACAAACGTGACTGAGCAAGATCTGATTGGACTCCGATTAATGTCCTACTGATTTGTAACACATCTAGACCATTCACCCGAGATAGGTTTATGGATATCGTTGCACGTCTCTGAACATACTCTTCTACAGAGTTCAACAATTCGATGTTACCTCCGACTGACACGACGTTTGCAAATCATTGCTTAACCTGTGAGTTTTGGGGTAATATAATGATTTGATCAAGGATTTACATAGTTTATTACAGTTTTATTAGTATTAATCACAGATCTGGCCAGACACATCGATACTTTTTATCTTGTTGTTGTGATTTGTAACAGCACTGTTCTTACATCCAACCATACCAATCATCACTATGTTTCAGTTTTTTCTCAAAATTCTTCATATACATCATATTTTTGATACGAATACCGAAAGCCGATTCAGCCCCGGGAGTCCATAAAAGCATTTCTTCTTTGAGAACTTCAATTATTCGATATTTTTCAATTCAATGTAATTCCGATCTTTATCCAAAAGAAATTGTCGCATACGTTCCAGATTCCTTTCTGTTCATGGGTTAAATTCATTTCCCACCACCTCTGCTTTATTACACCTGTGATGGTTTTCCGCTTGAATCATATCAATTTCAAGATTAACCATCTTATTTTCTTAAAACTCAGTTACATACGACTGAAACTCATCAAAACCAGTTACCCAAACCCTGCTATTTTATCCACAATAAATATCTTGCAACACAAGCATGAATGTTGTTCCAATAGAAAAAATCACAGATCAGAGGAAAAAATGCTACAGATGTTAACTGCCCCTGTAAATGCATACGAATGTGTCTCCACTGATATTAAAAACTACGCATAATGGTGTAGTGTGGATGGATTTGATATGTTTATCGCATACAAATAATGACTCGAATATAGTACATAACCATCAAACTTGAAAAAAAAACATAATTATTCATCAATATGTTTAGATTAGGTTGCCTAGCAATTGATGCATCTGGCAGTGTATGGTAAACCTTTTTGCACTAATGTGTGTAAATGCCTACATGGTGCCGACACAGTGACGGTGACGACCCTGCATACATGCATTGTGAAAACAGATGCCGACACAGTGACGCTAACAAACCTGTAAATGCGTACAAAGCATGTATGTGTGAACCTGGTGTGTGATTAGAAGAAAAGCTACGTAAAATTTAACCACGTGGAGGAATGATATGTACACCGCACAACAGAATGACTAAATACCATAAATACCCATCAAACTAGACTGAAAAAATATATAAATAATGGTTGGGTTGGGTCAAATTGACCAGATCTTCGAACCTAACATCGCGTATGACCGATCCACATTAAAAATTTGTTGTTTTGGAACCAACATGATTAGTGTCATCCAAACATGTAATGGAGATTTCGATAAATTCTGGAACCTGAACAACTGCGAAAGGACATTTGATGGATCAAAATCAGAGAAGTGTATTGAAACTGCTAATTATATGTTGAATATACAGCCCTAGTGGAGAGATTCATACAAATCAACACCATACCTAAACCTCAAACTTTAATGAAACTACAAAACTATTGGTTAGAGTAGGTTAGGTTAGGTATAAAGGAATCTGACAGTGTATGGCAACCTTTTATGCATTCATTAATATTTGATCCATGTTGTAGTACATTGATACATAATTCGCACATTATGTGCCTTAGACATAGTTTATATCAGAGATCTTGTTCCCTGCGGACCTTACATCACAGATCTATAGGAAAAATGTTAGTGGTCTTATTCAATATTAGTTTTGATAGACAAAAATTGTATGCGCAACACATCACAAAAAAAAACGTATTCTTCCTCACAGTAAAACGATACATAAAACTTGCAAACGTTTCAACACCCGTAACACTCACCAACATCTGCCGTAAGCTCACATAAACGTTTTGAACTCCGCAGCCTACTAACTAGCGATCACCTAACATCACTTCAAACTAATCGATATTACTGGACTTGTAACGAGCGAAGTGAATATACATATACATATACATACATATACATACATATACATATACATATACATATACATATACATATACATACATACATACATACATACATACATACATACATGTATTATATATATATATATATATTTAATCTGCTTAAAATTTGTATAACTAGAGTCAAGTGGCTAGATTTGATAAGAATAAAGCTTAAATCAATGAAGAAATACCTAACATAAGTATCAAATCGGGGAAAAATAGGTTAAAATAGGTTAGCAATGCTACAGTAGATCTGGTGAATGCTCGAACGAGTAATATTCTGAACCGGCACGCAATCTCATCAAGCTTGAATTAGTCAACTTTCAAGTGTACAAACTGCAAGCGGATCAACATTTATAGAAGTAAGGCATGCAGGAATAAGCATCTAGTAAAGACGTGCAAGCGGATAACATAATTAAGATGTACATTAAATTATTGAAGAATTTGAACACTAACGCTACACAAATCCGGTAGATTAGTTCTCCAAGACGACATAGAGCCGGACCCATATCCAATGTCGAGAGGTAAATCATATCAATATTTTGGATCATTACATTTAATTAAGCGTATTTTGTACGCAATATTCCATGAAATTAGGCGAATTTAGATGAAATAGTTATGTTCCTATGATAACTTCAAAAACGTTCAACAGCAATAAAATAGCTAAGTAAGTTTCTCTACTATGGTCTAAGCAACATCAACTAATATAAACGGTTTATCCTACCCCACGCAGATGATAAATCCTACACCAATATGGAAGGTGTATGGTCAATCAATACATGATGCCGAAGTACATTACCAATCTTGTAATAAATTAAAGTGATATAATCTTGTACTTGAACTCCTGAGGTGAATTGAAACGGGACTAAAATCATATACAACATAAAAAAACAATACCGAAAATATCTGACATTTAACACTGCGTTCATACAGATACAGACACTAGGCCGCATCCCCCAGAAAGGGGGGTGGCCGACGGCAAGGCGCACCTCACACCCTCACACGCTCACATTCACACAACTTAGCCCTTTTGTGCTAAAGGGTCCGGCCGGTAGCCCCTGAACTTACACTCTGGGTCCCGAATGTACCGAGGAACCGTCGTCAGCAGCAGGGCCCACAGTTTTCACTGGTTTACCCCCGCCGCGTCATAATGGCCGGGCCCCCCCCACCCACGACCAT
>SDVV010001453.1:0-25712 GCA_016164225.1 Gammarus roeselii
CTAAACCGCGTAGCTGTAAATATTGTGTTGCGTTGCTGTCGGAGCTCATGTTGCCCGTGTAGCCACTGACTTGTACTAATCTCGACGATGCTACCTGTACGCACTAAGGTGCGTACATATCACTCTTTATGTTCTAAAGGATTGGAAGCGGAGATCTGTTACGAGTAAGCGTTTTTTCTTTTGCGCACTAGCGTGCGTCTGACACTGCTAAAATTTTCACATTTTTTCTTACGTTGAAAGCGTTGTTTCGTTTATTCCTCGCACACTTAGGCGTGCGAGCCTACTGGAATCAATAATCATCGAGCCCTACGGGGGAGCCTATTATGACTCACGTTGAGGCTCTGGTGGAAATGAGGCTCAAATCAAATCAAACCACTCCTCAACAGTTTAATATTGTGGCTCTAAACAGGCTAACGCTGGCTTTCACTGGTTAGCTTAACAGTTTTCAACAACCGATTTGACATTCGCGGTATAATAAGCAGTATTTAACACAGTAAATGAAGTGACGTTGTGATGGTTATGTTCAATTTTTATTTTCAATAGAGCCTCCAACATACAAATGTTTTATGCGGGGCAACGGGGCAGGGTGAATAAATACTGGATTATTAAGTTCAATGTAGTGGTTAAAATCCCTTTTCTAATTTAACAAGAACAACGCCGAGGATAGGAAAGCATGCCAAAAGGTCCTGTGGTCTTGAATTGGACATAGTTCAATGTTTAGCATCATACATGACGAGCCTTTCTGTATTAATACAGCGGGGAAATATTTACACAAAAACAAATAATATTTTCATCTCTAATCAGGGTGTGTGGCGATGGTTTTCAATGGTAGGTAGCCAGCGGCTTGATATGAGCACTTGAGTCTGAGTCTACACTATACAACATAAGTAGTTGAAGTTATTACAAATAATGGATACTTACGTTTTTTACAAAAAGACTTATCAAGTAATTTACCACTTCCTAACAGAGACACACACTCCTAAACAAAGGCGGTGAACGCTGCTGAAAAACACACCAGATTGATTGATGTCATCTCCGTTATAAGCCAACGGCTATATTATTCCCGACTCTCAACCAGCTCATTTTGGCTATCTTCCTTATATACACAATAGTTTCCAAATTTGACTACCTACCATATAAAATGGTCAAATATAGATCTAGTATATTATTTGATACACATGTTCCGTTGTGGCGTTTGTTTAAGATAATGTAGTTGAGCATCTGGCACCTTGTGACCACATCCCGAGAACTGGAGGTAGGTTGTCCCCACCCCTGAATTGGGGGTGACAAGTGGTTGCTGCATCGGGCATGGAGGAGCTGGTTGTGGGCGCTCTATACACCGGCACTTGAACACTGCTATCTGGTACTGTGTAAATACCTCAGAAATACAAAATTTATTGATGCATATTACATTGTAAGCCTGTGGCAAGATGAAGCGGTTAATAATCAGTATTAACTAGCAAATGTACCATTGTGCCTTGCATAAAATTGGATCAGTGAATTATGCGTTTTGGCTAATTGATTAATTTCTACAATCGCGTCGAAATAGAGTGATTCGATCTCGATGCAAACGCGGCGGTTAGGCCGTCTATACTATACGTTTTTTGAGGAATGCACACCATCTGTTGGAGACCAGTGCGTTGCTTTGGGGCGCATCATGAAATATCCAATGGAATGAAACAGCACTATTATTTATTTACAACATGTTATTTTATCTCATTATTACAACATACCCTAATAATAACCAACCCATAGAGAGAGAGATGCCGTAAATAATTACATTTCTATACAGACTCTAAAAATCTCCTCTGAAGGAAACATGATGCTACATAACAGGATCCTGAAGCGAAAGCGTCTGCCAAAGACGTTTTCATTTATGTAATAGTGAGGGACACAAATTATCTCCAATAAAAGAGATATGGGACAGAATCCTGCTGGTGCAGGAATATCCCGATATGAAGAGAAATGATGTTTGACACCTATCTGCCCTACCATGTTGTGGGCCCATTGTATGTATATGGATGTTAGCCTGGGAAATGTCCCTGATAGGCTGGCTGACAGGTGGTTATGTGCTTCATCTCCCTCACATTAAGCTTTGTTATATACATATTAATGGGGGAGAAGAAGATAAAATGTATCCAGGTGCATAAAATGTATCCAGGCACTAACTCAACTTATGAATCTATGTCGCATATTTCATTTCTACTCTGTCATGTATCCTTGCATGTTCCTTTGGCTCGTAATTTGAATGTATTGGTAGGAATGCTCTGTCAAACTTGTTTGTCTGTAATCATTATTCAATAAACATCATCATTATTATGAGGAGGACAACATGAGACCCGAGGAGAAAAACACGAGTCCATTCCAGCCTTGTGTATTATCTCAGGCAGAGGAAGAAATCAGCCATACAACATCGCTTCACGACTGTCAGCTGAAGTTTCATCAACTAATTTCATTCATCAACTGTACATGGTTGTCCACTAGTTGGTAGTCCCACCACATGCTATTGTCCATTTTTGCACCATCTGAAACACACTTGCATACTCTGTCCACCAGAGTAGCGATTGCAAGACACTCATGAACTGTCATGGTTTCGGGGCTCGGCTGCGCATTTATGTTCAGTCGTTCAGAAACTGTCAGAACCTAAACAAACGCAATCAGCTGATTGTATGATAAGTCGTGACCAAAGGAAGGTACCGTAGTGAGCAAAAATTCGACTGTGGTTAGTATGAAACCAGGAAATAGATTCAACTTCCCTCAGGTGTATTTAACTCCAGATTGAAATTTCTTACGGTACTGTGTGTGGACAAAGCCTCTTGATGGGTAATACTGATGAAATTTCCGATGAGTTCAAAATCAATTATAGAGCTGAAAATGGACATCGAAGATTTCACTTAATTTTAAATCATAAACTAATTTTCGCTTGCTACTCTACATATAGGTATGGAGAGGGGTGGCAAATGTTATTATTTGAGCTGAGGCAGGAACGAAGGGGGTCGATAGAATGGCACTTATTCTGAACATGAGAGAAGGGAACTGAATGAAAATGAACAGGAGGAGAACGAGGAGGTTTCTTACCATGTTGTTGGAAAGAAGGAGGAAATACTTGAGGAGATCAAGGCCAGATTGCACAATTGGGCACGGGGTTGAGAACATTACGTGCGTTTTCACTGCGGAATATTATGAACCGAACCAGCCGTGCGCCTCAGAAGCTGAGATCGGCATATCTAGACCTTTGCGTGCGCTTGCAGCAGTATGTTTGTCGAGTTACGTGCGCCACTGTCAGAGACACTGACAAATATATACAAAACAGAACTAGATCTGCAAGGCTATGAGCGCCGAGAAACAGACTGCAGAATTACATGTGTGTAGAGCTTGACATGACCGCACATAGACGTAAGCGTCTTTCACCAACTAAGCGTCATACAAAACAGAAAGTAACATTTAGATGATACTCTTTATTATGGTAGTTATAAATTAAAATGAACAATACCTGTCAGTTCTTAATGAAAATTGCCATTACTAACAATGCTTAATTTGCACTTCCACTCCTCTGTCTCTTCCATGAATGTTGCAGCAAACTTGTTTACATAACATGTGTGACGTTGGTGTTTGTTTTCATCTTTTGTCTGAATGCAGTAATGTTAAATTGTTGTTCAAACCATGCAAGGCGTAATTCAATATTACGGTTTAGCTATTGTTGCATTCATACCAAACGCTGATGCGCTTTGACTTGACTGATATTGCCCGTTGTATTGTGAATTGTCAATTTTTTATTCTCCAGCCAAAAAAATGCGAAATTGGTTTTCGTTTGTTTCTCTCGGTAACCGATGACGATCCGGACTGTTCGGTCACAGAGATTAGAAGTTTTTCAATGATGGTGATGCGCAGTGGTTAGGAATCTCGGTGTCAGCTTGAATTAATATGCTATGGAGGAAAATGCGTACATGAAATTTTAGCACAACAAATATTTTGAAGAATTGTTTACGTGCGATGTACTGTCCCCGCGTGCGATATTTTGAAAGGTGTCTTCATGTGCGCTTCAACTCAATGTTTCGCGTGCGCATCACATATTTCTTATCAATGTTTGCGTGCGCTGCCTGCCAAATTGTGCAATCCGGGATCAAGGTCGGTAATGAGGAAACAGTGTCCTCCCGATGCCTGTGTGGCGGCCCAGAGGGAAAGTTAGGGACTTTTTGCCTGAGTGCTTAGTTGCCTGCTGGACTTATCAACTGTTGCTCACTACTCTTGTGTTGTGCAGGTTTATCTACACATGCATCCCCTGATATCTTTCATTCTTAGGTAGATTTGTTCACTCATTTAGATAGAGGCTGGGATCCAGTTTGTTCTTCATTGTTTGTTTCACTTTAGTTTTGCATCAGATTTAGTTGTTCTTCCAAGTTCAGGTCATGTCCTGTCTACTACTTGTATTTCTTGATTTGCTAGCCCATTTTTGTCTTGTTATCTATTTTTTTAGCAGTTTTGCTATTGAATTAGGTATCTAATTTTTCTTCTCCCTCTCAAGAAGGTGTCCTAGGTTTTAAGGTTCTTCTTTGGTTTATTTTTTCCCCAAGTCATCTGACTCACATTTGGTTCTTCTTACTCTGGGGAGCACCAATGTTGGGGTCAGACCCTTTGTTGAGGGGTGCAACCTTGCTAAATCAATATAGGCATACTCCCAAACATGCAAAATGATAGTTCCACTTATTAAAACCTAAGATGTATCAAACCTACCTACAACAAATAAATAATCTATCCTAAATTAGAGAGAGTTTTCCTAACCCACAGGTCAACTGCATGGCCTATGACTCTGACATACATACAGCAGCTGTATGTGTTGATAATTGTACATGCACACAGCTGCCCCACATGTTAGGAACACATTACTCAGAGTCCAGAAGTGCAGCTGCCCCACAGGCTGAAAACATGTTTGTTCATCTAAGTAAGATAGAAGTAGAGTAGGCTTTGTTTGGTTATGATGCTTTTTATATTTTTGATTGGTTTGCTTAAAGGGGATTTTTTTTGCATGTTTTGGGAGTTCACAAAAACAACAACCAATATGAACTACATGGACAGACTGGCTGTATTTCAGGGCAGGCATGGAGGATATCTAATGTTAATGGGAGTGGAGATCAGGAATTGAGCTCAAGAACATGTATATTGTTTTAAAAAGTACAATGAATAGTAAATGAGACAATTTGAAAACAAGAGCAGTGAATTTTTTTAAAATACCAAGAAATGGCAGTAAGCTTTATGAATGAGAATAGGGCTTAGAGTGAATATTTGAGGGGGAATTTATCTAAAAAAGTAAGCAAAGAGAGAGAGCAGCTGCAGGGAGGATGACAAACCTGAAAAGGGGTCCCGAGAGGAAAACAACAGAAAGAGAAACAAGGTAAGGATGACACCAGGTTGAAATGGAATTTAAAGATCGATGAGGCAAT
The DNA here is from genome assembly GCA_016164225.1 of Gammarus roeselii. Classification (NCBI taxonomy): domain Eukaryota; kingdom Metazoa; phylum Arthropoda; class Malacostraca; order Amphipoda; family Gammaridae; genus Gammarus; species Gammarus roeselii. The sequence goes on from SDVV010001453.1 coordinate 5,442, forward strand.
CAAGGACAGTGGTCTAAATTTCAATTTAAAGAGATTAGGTACTAATCATGAGGAGGATATCTTGAAGAGATAACAAAGGTAAAAGCTCTAAAATGTAATTTTGAAGAGATAGAATTCTAATCAAGACAATATCTTAATATCTTAGAAGAAGTGACTGTCAAGATATAGGATACCTACTACTCAAGTGAAGGAAACCATTGAAGAGAGGACTATTAAAGGGAAAAGAAACATGATAAGATACTAATCAAGAGAAGGTAACTACAGAATAGTAGACTCTCAAAGGGAAATAGAACAGGATAAGGACAAAGGTGATGGAATTTTAGGAGGAAATTGGGGGGGAATAAGCCTCAAAGGGAGGATGTGCCAGTGGGGATCCAACTAACCCTGATGGATTATAGATAAAGAGAGGAGGAAAACCATGCTATCAGCCCAAAAGAGACAAATTGGGTTCTTGATGGACATGAGCAAGGAAAATCTGCAGGTCTTTTTTGAGTCATATAGAAGATGTTCAAAGAGTGGGAAGAATATAATAAAGGGACTAGGGACTCTTTTTAATAGATTTCTACAGAGCAGAGGGTGCCTATTAAACTGTTGGAGCAGAGTTGATTTAGTAGCTACCTAAAAGAGGATAGAATTGTGAGTCATGATTAATTACCAACCAATCACATTAACTCTATTGGCAAAAATCTTCTGTAGACTACTCAATGGATAGTTGGCAGGCAATGCAAAAGAACTGGGCTACCCCTTAATTACAGGCCTGTAGGCTTGATGTCAGTTAGCTACAAATCAATGGAGAGAATGGTAATATCTATCTTGACTGAGTATCTTGATAGGAACAATATTCTATCGTCTCATCAGTATGGTTTTCGGAGTACTCACAGCACTGAGGACCAGTTGCTGTTGATCTATGATGATGTTGTGAGGTGGTTTGATGAAGGATATATTGTGGATGTCATAGTGCATGACTTTTCAAAAACATTTGATGGGGTCAGTCATGGTGTGCTTTTGTCTAAGCTAAAGTCTTTGGCTGGTTGTGGTTTGTTGCTGGCCTTGATCTCTGCATTTCTTTCTGGCAGAGTAATGAGTGTTTGTGTGAGCAGCAGATTGAGCAGACCAGTTGATGTGACTAGTGGTGTTCCTCAAGGCTCTGTCCTTGGACCGCTGCTGTTCTGGATTTACAATAATCACGTGTCTAATGGTCTTGCATGCAAATTCAAGGCATTTGCAGATGTTTACAAGTTGTAGCTACCTGGGATACTCACGGAAGAACACTGATCATGCTGTGTAGGGTGTCCAGTCACTCCTAAGTGGGTTGGATTTAGTTGACTCACATTGTTGCAAGGTCCTGGAATCTTGGATTGAATCCAGACAAGTGTGTTGTGCTGTGCTTTTATAGAGGTTGCATTGATTTTGATGCCCTGGTTCCCATTAACCAGTAATTCTGCAAGGTAGAGCATTAAAGTTTGTCAGTGCACATAAAAACTTGGGTGTCAGTGTGGATACAAGTCTCAGATTCCACCATCATATTCATGTGGTGGCTGCAAAAGCTGGTGGATTGACATCCTGTTTATTGAGATCAACTGTCTGCAGGTCCCCCAAGTTTAGGCTGCCCTGATATGTTGCACATATTTGTCCAATCATTGCATATGCATCCTGCCTTTCAAACACTGGATATTGTGAGGCCTGCAGGCTGCTTGAATCTATTCAGAGAACATGGACCAGAAATATTGATGGTCTTTTGGATGTGCACTATGGTAGTTGTTTGAGAAGACAGGATTTTTCTATGTTATGGGTCTGCTCCTGAGGGCAGACCTAGTAAAATACTGGAAGATTTTGAATGGTAAATCAGAGTATTTGCTAAATATATTTTTGCTGGCTCACAGAGTTGGCACTAGGGATCATTTGCTGAAGTTGGTGGTTCCTCTTTGCTCCTCTGATGCCCGCAGTAGGTACTTCAGTGTGAGATGTATTGGTCTATGGAATGGCTGGCCTGCTGATGTTGTGCAGTTGACGGAAATCACTCGCGTGAGATGTATTGGTCTATGGAATGGCTGGCCTGCTGATGTTGTGCAGTTGACGGAAATCACTCGCCATAAGCAAGCTCTTGCTGAGCTGATGTATGATGAATTTTTAGATTTAGACTGAGCAGATTCAGTTTTATTTGTATGTGGTAATGAATGTGTTTATATAAATATATTTTTTAATTTTGTGTTGTGACTAATAAGATTGCTGTATGATCAGTTGACTGAAGCACAGATTTCTGGACTTTTCTGTATCATTGCTTTTGCCTTGTGTTTGTGGTTCTGGAGTGCTGTGACATTTGTGCCTCCTGTCTTGCCCTGCTCTCGGACTTTCCCTGTTGTGCTGGGTGGTCTTGGGGCCACCAAGGTAAGAAACCTCGGAAGAAAATAAATATATTTCAGAAAAGAAGAGGGATGGATAGATTAGGATACAGGAAAGTTAAATGTACCTTGATTTTTCTTTACATAGAAAAGGCTTATGATGGGTCAGTTAGGGAAACACTATGGAAGTCCTGTGTTGTACAGTGATAAGCTATTATGTGTAATTAATAAGCACTGGTCAGATTCTGCCTGGGAAACATTGTTTAACAGAAAAATAAACTGTGTTAGAAACATGTGTGGAGTCATGCAAGGCTGTATCTTATCTCCTCTGTTGTTTAACCCATTTACAGAATGACTATCAGCCAGGATAAGAGAGGCCCAACTAGGGATTAAGAACGAAGTAATGAAAAACAAACTCTTCTCAAGGTTTTGGAGTTAGTTTCAAGAATGAACTAAAGCTTTGTGATGATTAATGGGGATGAGGAAGCTGAAGAAATTACCTTTCTAGTATGTGTCAGTTTGGCTGTGATGGAAATAAAAAGGGTTGACATAGGAGTCACCCAGTGACCTAGGTGACTTTTCACATTTTGACAATGCAGTGTAATTACTAAAAATTTAAATAACCTACCTGGAAAAATTGTGTATAGCCACAATTTCTGTGACTACTATTGTGACCATGAAGCACCATATGTTTCAATATTCTATTATCAACCCATAAAAGTGAACTATATAAAAAACATGCCTGTTGCAATAATGGGTGTGATTTATTGCATCCCCATCATTTCTAATAATTTATAGAAAAAGTTTAAGTTAGAGGGTGCCAATAGACAGAGCATGCTTAGGTAGATTATTATTTAGCTATCAGTTCACATAAAAGTACAGAATTTTTTATGCCTGGAAGGTAATTTTCAAAGCTTGTTTCCTATGCTCTCATGTTCACAATTTGACAGACAGTGCCAGCAAACATTTAATGAAAAATATTGGATGAGCACAAGGAATTTTGTGATGCACCGTACATAAAGACACCTTTAAAAAACATTGCATGCAGAGACCAAACATAGCATGTAAATATGTTAAAGTTTGATGTGGGCATCTTTCACCACAACAATCAAATTTGAAACACTGGAATTCCAATCCTATGAATGACAACTTTGTTGAAGGACTAAACAGGTAGATGAGAGAGTGAGTTGGGAGACCAGTTGAGGGGTGAGCAGATAGAGTGAGCGTGTTAGAAGAGGGTAAATTAGTGGTGGCTTCTTTGGCTTTTATAGTAGCTAGTCAGAGAATGAGGGAAATAAATAAACTTATGTGCACAGTATGTAACAGGAGCCTCCTCATATGCTTCATATATAGTTATCTTAGCCTATTGTAGTCTATTACATGTTTGATTTTAATCTATTGAATTATCTTCTCCTTATTCAGTTTTCCCAAGTTTAGCTACCCTCTTTTAAATTTCCTTAGATTTGTTTTTTTCTGTATTACCCATTTCAACTCAAATGTCTTGGTGACAAGAAACTTTCTTTTTAATATCCAAGATCTTGTCCACTTCTTCTGTCCCTGTTTTTGCTCCCGGAGAACAGCTCATACAAACACTTGCATCAAGAGTCACCCCACCACCCAATTCAAGTCGAATTGATAACTACCCACTTCTTCATTCAGCAGTTCACCTGTCAGGTAAGGAAAAGGGACCTGTGTAAACTTTGGACATTTCATCATTAACTGGGTTAATTTTGTCTAGTGCGTAGAGAAATTGACTGAAGGATGAGTATTCTGCCCAAATAAAACATTTGATAAAGCTAGCTATCTAATACAGGTATCTACTGCATAAGCAGCTTGAGAATACAATAAAAATTGGAGAACTTTCAGACAAAGTTTTTGAGATATTGCCTCATTAAACAGTTCTCTTTGTTATGATGTAATACCAACTCATATTCCCTGATCCAGGCTGCAGAGAAGTGTTGCCTGAAGATATTTGGCAACCCTTGGACTAACCATAAAATCATGAGCTATATAGCTATATCATAACAATGCTGTCAACTTTTCCAAAATAAATTCAAGATTCTGAAAATTGTATTAACTATTTTACTAAGCTAATATATTGAACTTTCAGAAGATTTATAGGGCTAAAATGCATTGCAAAGATCTAAAGATATCTTGGTTGTCCAAAAAAACTGCCCATCATCTTTTGCAACACTATCCTTCTCTGCAGTCTGGCCTCTTCAACAACAATTTAGGATGTCACAAATGGTCAACTTGAAGAGATGATAGGTAGCTATAGCAAAACTAGTTTGTCCAGTTTTCCCAAATTTTTACTGTAGGTAATCACTATGCCAGGGTGAAAAAGCCATCTTGAGAAGTCTCAGACTGCAGAGTAGGAAAGTCCACACATACTTTTTGAAGGCATTTTTGAACCCCTAATATATCTTTGGAAGATCTTGGCAAATTGTCAACTTGAAGAGATGATATAGCAAAAGTAGTTCATCGAGCTATTCCCAAACTTTTACTGTTATCACTATGCCAAGGTGACAAAGCAGTCTCATGAAGTCTCAGTCTGCAGAGTAGGAAAGTCCATGAGTGTTTATTAGAAGATATTTTTGGACCTCTAATTTTTCATAGGAAGATTTTGGCAACTCACTTATATTATTTTCAACATACCCCTGTGGTGGAGGGTTAAAATTCTGATGTAGCCCTCATGCGTGTTGCATGAGGCAACTAATAGTGGCAGAGTGAAGGGGCTATGGGTCCTTTCCTCTGTAAATTCTACCCTCAAAGACTCCAAGACAGGCAGGGAAAGGAGAGGTTCATGCCTTTACCAACTATCTCTGTTGTTAGGGCTGCTGAATGTGCTTGGTTGTAGGATGAATGAAGCAAAGAGAGATTCGGAAGATTTTAACTCGGGAAGAGGTTTGTGATGATGAAATTTGATGTGTTGACACTGAGTGAGACTAAGTTAAAAGGTAATGGTGAATGTGAGTTTGACTAGGTAAGTGAAAGGAAATCAAACATTAAGGAAGGCTGGGTTTTAGAATTCTTACCTCAGATTCGATTCTTACCTTTGCTGCCCCCCAAGGGCTCAGCATACCCAGTTGTCAGGTGCACCAAGCCAGGAGAGGCAAGCACAGACACACAAGCTAGCACCTACAAAGACTCTGCAGAACAACAACAAGATGCTGGAATGGATGTGCACCATTAGCTTTTGGAAAACAAACCCAAAGGCACTCTCATGAAAACCCCAAGCACAACTACAACCCAGCAGAAAACTATGAAAGCAAATAGCGTCGACCGGGGTGACTCCCCGCATTTTGCGCATACTTTTAAATAACTCGAAAAGTACGCGGCCGAGAAACTTTGTATGTACGGTGTGTATAGCTACTATTATGACCATGGAGCACCATAAGTTTCAACATTCTATCGTTAACTAAAAAAAAGTTATTAACAAAAAAACGTGCGGCAAGCTAGGACCCCAAATCGGGGGTGACTCCCCGCACCATACGGGGTGACTCCATGCACCCCCCATATATCAATAATTGAAACGCTAATTGAAAGTTTGAGAGTACCAATAGATAGAGCGTGCCTATGTTAGTATATATCAGTTGCTTAAAATGAAACTTTGTGTTAAATATCACGTCTGTGACAGGTGTTTCTGATGCTCGTCTTTTGCTGCCGTCATACCCGACTGTCGAAGAATTTTTTTCCCGATTTCGTCGCGGGAAACAAAGTTTTTCTTAAATAATTGCAATCTAACATTACTGAAAGTCATTTCTCCACATCCTTAACTAATTATGACCCTAAAGTATCAGTAAATGAACAAACATTACGAAAAAAACGATCTTCTTAATATTACGATATAACATGTAAAAAATGTAATTTGTCAATTCTATAGCAAACTTATTGCATTAACATGAATACAAGTCATGCTAGGTGAGGGATTGTTGTCTCAATATAGAAATGTTATAAAAAAAATTGTTTTTGAGCATTAAACATAAGTTAACACTTAGGCCTAGACATGTCACCATGTGTTGAAAAAATTGGGTCATTATAAAATTAGTTACACATACTGAAATTAGCTGTGGTGTCATTATTGTAGGTCATTTACTTCCAAATTACATCATATGTGTGTAGAATTGCATATGATCACTTTTCATTGAAGAAAAATGAAAATATTTACTAACATAATAGGTTTTGGGAGTCACCCCCAATTTTTTTTACACCTGGGGTGACTCCCTGCACTTGTATATTTGTATATATCTACAAAAGTTTAATTTTTTTTCCCAAAATCCTTCTTACGCAACCAACTACACCATATCCCGAGTATCACCACCACAGTTGGCCCTAACCCAATGGAAACTCCAGCCACAGCATCAAAGTTTGCGGAACGTCAATTTTTCCAAATCAAAATTTTCGGGGACCTGAAAAACTCATCTTCACTTTGGCAATTTTTCTTAAATTCTGTGCGCGTATCGAATTGCTATAAGTAACTGATACTTACTAATAAAGACCTCCTCTTTCAAGCCCCGTAGTCAAACAGTGACATTTCCGACCTCTTGGTGCCCAAAAGGGGGGTGCGAGCAGTCACCCCGTGTTTCCGACCACGGGGAGTCACCCCGGTTGACGCTATATATATATATATATGTATATATATACATATGTATATATACATATATACATACACGTACACATATACACTACAATCACTTCACACACATCCCTACAAATAAATTAAACTTCATCAGCCTAGTCAAAATCTAAAAATTCTTCGTACATCAATCACTACACACACATCCCTACAAATGAATTAAACTTCATCAGCCTAGTCAAAATCTAAAAATTCCTTGTACATCAGATCAGCGAGGGCTTGCTTATAGCAAGTGATATCTGTCAACAGCACTGTGTCATCAGGCAAGCCATTCCACACACCTACACATCTTACACTGAAGGACCTACTGCAGACATCAGAGGAGCAAGGAGGAAATGCCAGCTTCAGCCTATGACCTATAGTACCAACTCTTGGAGCCAAAGAAAACATAGTTAGCAAATCCTCTGAGTTCCCATGCAAAATTTTCCAATATTTGATCAGGTCTGCCCTAAGAAGCCAGCCCTTAAAGGAAAACAAATCCAGGCTCCTCAAACGACCACCATAGTCCATGCCAGAAAGTTCATCAATGTTTTTAGTCCATCTCCTCTGGACAGACTACAGCAGCCTGCAGTCCCCACAATATCCATTGTTCCAAACGCAGGATGTATACTCAATAAGAGGACGAATATGCAAAAAGTATAGGGACAGCAGAAATTCCCATGATCTGCAAACAGTTGATCTCAACAAACAGTTGGTCTACCCACCAGCCTTTGTAGCCACCACACGAATATGATGGTGGAATCTGAGACTCGTATCTACACTAACGCCCAAGTCTCTGTGTGAAGGGACAAACTTCAACATTCTGCCCTGCAGGACGTACTGTTTAGCTGGAACCAAAGCATCAAAATCAATAAAAATGCAGCACAACACACTTATTCCTATTCAGTCCAAGGTTCCACAACCATGCAACCGAGTCAACTGCATCCAACCCATTTTGCAGTGATTGGACACCTTGAGCGGCAGACTGGGTGTCCTTGCGTGAGTTATCCCCTCAGTTCTGTAATCATCATGGGATGGCTATCTCCTCCCTCACCCTATTGTTGAGAGAGCTGGGAGCAGTGGAGTGGAGTTCTCTATTGTCACACCGTGCTGGCTCTTTGTTTGCTGTATCATGAAGCGATTGAGCTTAGCCTCTCTCACTAATGGCATATGGCCAGCTTCTCATGGGTTGGCACAGTGTCTGACCCTTCTAGATCTACTTTCTGATCTTTCTGTGTTGTGTGAGGGCAGGTGTAGTGGTCGTAGCTGTGGATGTTGACCTCTACAGGATTGCACAGGTTGGGTCCTGTTTGACCTTTGTGCTCTGCACTGGGTTGCGTCTCCCTCAGTTATTGCGTCCACGGCTGTCTCCTACCATGTCAGCGCCAGATTTGGAGCTGTGTGTTGGGGATTTGGGGACTACACAATGCAAGCTCTGTTTGCCTGCTGTGCCTGGAAAGGGCACCCCCCACCTCACTGGCACCCAAACTATCTCTACTACCTTGAATCCGTAGCTAGTATTTTAGGTCATGTAGGACCCTGTCCAACCTACTCTTGAATGTATCCACTGAATTACTCTGTCACTGCTAGTGGGAGACTATTCCAGACGTTGATGATCCTGTAGCTAGGTCATCAGGTCCCTGCAGTGTCGGGTGTTGAATCTCTTTGGTTGGAGTTTCAACCCGTGGCTTCTGTTAGGGTGGTTGTTTACCATAAAGAGTTTTTGTGCTCGTTGTTATTTTGATGGTCTCAATGAGTTGCCCCAAAGTCTATGCTTTTCAAGGGTGAAGAGCTTCAGTTCTCTTAGCCTTCACTGGTACCCATGTGTCTGATGGATGTGATCATCTTAGTTGCCCTAGCTTAAACCTTTTACAGTCTCAATGTATTGGATAAGTGTGGGTAGACCAGAATTGGACAGAGTATTCTAGTAGTTTTCAAAATAGGGTGTTGTGCATGGTTATGATTATTTCCTTGTCCTTGTATTTGAACTGTCTTCTGATATATGTGAGGGCTTAAGTAGTTTTTTTCCACTTCTATGCACTGCCTGAAAAACTTCAGGTCCTTGCTAATGTAGACTCCTAGGTCATTCTCTGAGTTGGTGGTCAGGATCTGGCTACCTAACAAGGAGTAGTTTGCAGATCTGTTGGCCCTGCCAATGTGCATGACGGTGCACTTGTGCATGACGGTGCACTTGTCCATGTTGAACGGTACTTGCCATGCCTTGAACCACGCCCTAATTTTGTCAAGGTCCTCTTGCAGGTACTCTACAACTGTGAGGCTTGTGGAGTTTGTTTCTAGTTTGGTGTCATCTGCAAAGTTGAATATTTTTGCTAATGAGGTCTGTGTCTAGGTCATTAATATATATGAAGAACAGGAGTGAGCCTGGAACTGTTCCTTGGAAGACTCATCTTTTGACCAGAGCCCACAATGAGCTTTCACTGTTGATCACCACTTGCTGCCTCTTGCCTGAGAGCCAGTGTTCAATTCATTCCGAGATTCGACCTACAACTCCATGAGCTCTCAATTTGGTGAGAAGTCACTTGTGAAGGACTTTGTCGAATGCCATCTTGAATTCAAGATACAGGATGTTGATGGCCCTTGAGTTGTTGATGTTGCTCAACCCCAACTCCCCCTGCGATGGAGTTGCCACAACTAGCGCACAGCCCAAGGCCCAGGAACCCACCAACGTGTGCGTGTTGGGAGTGCTACAGCAGTTCATAGGCTCTATATTATGCCTGCACCCCTGAGGTAGCTGATGCTGTCGTGCGGGCGCTCCCATAGATCACGCACTGACGTGATGCTGTGGTGGAGCCTGCCGGGTGCGGTGGCCGGGCACGACGTCATGACGTGCTTGACCATATCAGGTAAACCCCGGCACCGCAAGCGGAGATCGGAAGGGACATTTCCCAGTCAATGCTGGTATGAGTGCAGGGCAGTGTGGTGCCCGCACCGCAGCCTTGACAAGTAGACCATGTCACCCCTGAGCAACCATAACTCCTCCACGTCCACCCAGGTGGGTGGCTCTGCAGATCGTGTTGACTCTGTGTTCATCCAAAGCAAGAACTGTGAAGTGTGTGTGCCTATCTGTTTGTGCATAGATGTGTTATCTGTAGGTTCAGGAATGGTCGCATAAAGGGAACCAAACTGTGTTGCCGGGGTGTTATGTAGGTGTCGGATGGCTTCTTCATGCAAGTGCGGAATGGGTATGGTCTATGTACAGCCTGTTGCGATGCGCAAGGCCGTGTTCTGTATCCTTTGCAGGGAGTTGATGTGTGGGTGCAAGGTCCGAGGACCAAGCGGTGCTTGCTAAGGAAATTGCGGGCCTGATGAACTGTTTATATAGTGTTTTAATTGATTCCTTGGAGTGCCTGTAAGTGGTTGTAGTGAGTAACCGAGACACGTTCAGTCTGGGTCTGGTTGTGGTGCTTCAATGTCATCCCCGTGTCATAAGTTCTTCAAGGATAGTTGTAGTGGGGCAGTGGAGTATAGGGGTGTTGTTGAGCGTGACATGGGGGTGGATGCGGTTCACTGTTATCCGGAGTCGACAGTGTGAGAAACTATTTACTTGCGGACAATTTCATTCAGTTGTTCAGCAGCCAGACTTTAAGGGAGTTCTGGTACTGCTGGAGGTGTGCAGCGACGATCTCGTGTTTGTGGTGTTGTGTCTTTATCGTGAGCTCGTCCGCATACGAGCTGATGTGGGTGTTGAGTTCTGTTGGAATGGGCAGATCGTGCATAAAGGCATTGAAATGAGAGGGTAAAAGCACAGATCCTTGCGGGACACTATTGGAGAAGTGACGAATTCGTGAAGGCTTCTTGTTGTAGATCGTGTGTGCATGTCTACCGGAGAGGAAATTAGCAAGCCACTTCTTGTAATTTGGATGGATGGGGTGTCGAGTATTTTGTTTATGATGACGTGTCGTGGAACTGTGTTGAAGGTCCTATTAATATCGATATCGCATACCAGGATCCGTTTAGCTGGCTTCTTTTTGTTCAGGCCTTCATGGGTGGTCTGGGTGAGGTTTGTGAGGAGTGTGGTTGTGGAGAGTTGAACCCTGAAACCGTGTTGCTTAGGGAGAGTGGGATGCGTGCATTAAATTTTGTTTAGACCTAGTCTCTCGAAGATTTTCGATGAGTTTCAGAATAGAGAGATTGGGTCTGTATGAGGCTGGATCAGTAAGAACTTTGTTGGGTTTTCCGTGGGTATTGTACCTTTTGTGAAGTACGGAAAAGTTAAAAATGTCTGAGTGTCACGATGTCGTTTGGCCCTAGATGTTTAAGGGGAATGTATGATATGCCATCAGGGCCCGCTGCTGAAAAATTTTTGGTCTGGCGGATGACGGCTGTTGTCATGGGTGGTGTGCAGGGGATATCTGTGGTAGGATCGGTCTGCAATCTGTGTAACTGTTTGAGTATCCTCCTGTTGTCTGGGTGGTGTGGTAGGTGGCAAGTTTTGCTTATTGTTTGTTGAGTATGTCAGCTTGTTGTTGGTCTGATGGTATGTTGTGAGTGTTGGATGGAAAGATTGCCTCATGTGTGTCTCTGGTTCGTCCGATGAGTTTCCATAAATTGATGGTGAGTTTTGTAAGTTGATGTTTGCAAGCACATCCCGCCATAGGTTCGGTTCGTCTGTTGCTCACGGATATCTGAATCAATTTCTGCGTTAAGGATTTGAATCCGAGTGATTCGGTCGTTGGTGGAGACTAAATTACGAAGATGGTTTCGCTGCTGAATTTTCCGGTAAATGTTGACCGAAATTGCTGGATTAAAGCCGTGGATGATACCCGGTGGGTGTGTATTGTCTGTCTGTATAGTTGAGTACTGAATTGAAGTGTCTCGTGGCTGTGTCAAAGGATGTATTGGATGATTTCAATTGATGTTGATTTCGTCCCAGTCTGCTCTCTTGTAGTTAGGAAAAGTGTGAGGGGCTTGTTGTGGATTGGGGATCGAAATTGGTAATTAATGACTACTGGGAGGTGGTTGTATGACATGTCTTGGTAGACCGCCCACTGACAATTTAGCGCGGGATTGGGGAGCAGAATGAGACGTCAGGAGAAGTCGGTTGTGTTTTGGGATTGAAATGTTTGCGAGTGGGTGTGTCTGCGTTGTTCAGACACACCCAGCTGATCAACGAGAATACTGCCCCTCCCGTCACCTCTCTGCGAGGCAAGCCTGGACAGGTCGTTCTGGTTGAAATCACCTAGGGCAAAGATGTTAGTGGTTGCGTTAAGGTAGTCCAGGTGGGGTGTATAGTTTGGTGGACATGAACTTAATAGAGAGATGTATATGTCAGATATATTTTTTTGTGAATTTGTATGTGAACCTAGTGATTGTAGTTCCAGAGTGTGGTCAGGGGGAAGTTGTGCGATGGTTATCACGGTTGTGTTGGTGAAGTGGAGATATTTATCTACTAGTGTAATGAGTCCACGGTTGTGGTGGAGTGTTGTGTATCCAGGAAACTTTAGTGTGTTGGGGGGATGTTTAAGTTTTGTTTCCTGGAGTAGAGCGATATGGTTGTGGTGTTTGTGTTAGATGTTTCAGTTCGACTTTCTTCCCCCCAATGCCGTTTGTGTTCATTTGTAATATATTTAGGTGTTTGGCATTGACTTGGGGTTGCTGTGGTGATGCAAGAGGTGTGGGTGAGGCCACTGGGTGCGTATGTGGAGGCGGTGGTGGGGCGGGTGTGGGACGTGGAGCCTGGGGCAGGCTAGGTTCTGCCTCAGGGAGAGGAGCCGCAGCCAGTGAGGTCACCGGACGCATAGGACGGGGCCCCAAGAAGTGGAGGGGCGTTAGGTGTTGTGCGGGGGCCTGGTGTTATTCTTGATATCTGGATTGATATTATTTGTCGGGTGGCAGTTAATGCATTGCCACCCGTGTCGTATGTTTCTATTGTTGTGGACACCAGAGCATTGTTTTGTGTAGTGTGTCCATGTCCAGCATCTGCACTGGATCGCGCCAGTGCGACGTGTGTAAAGACGCCCGCAGGTAGTACATGGGTATGTGTTGGGACCAGGGTTAGATTCGATGTTACCGGCTTGGGAAAAGAGGAGGGAACGGAACGCCGACAGTTGTTTGAATCCCCGTAAGGATAAAACTGTATAATTGTTATGGCTGTGGTTTCTGGTGTTTTGTCGGTAGGCCATGGAACCCGGGCAGCGCACAGGCCGCGTCCACGCCTACGCCATCGACATTGCCCCACGGGGGAGTCGGCATTAACTTCGCGTTGGGACTCCGGTGGAAAACAGAATCAACTACTACTACGCCATCGACGGCGACGTAAACAGGGGGGTTGAGGAACGTTCGTGAAGCGCCGTTCAGCCCTCGGACGTTTACTCGGTCCAGGGCGTCCGACGCTCCGACACCGCCATCGCGAGCAGGCTATCTCGCGACGGTCGGCCTGACGCTTGTAGGCTTCATTTTGGACGGCCCTTGAGTCGTCGCAAATGGAGATCATGTGGTGGAAGAATTCTACGAGGCTGGTCAGGCGTGATCTCTTCATCGAAAACCATGCTGACTGTTTCACACGTGATTTTTCGTCTCGAGGCGGTTCACTCTTTGAACTGCAATGATGGACTCCAACTTTTTGTCCACGGCTGATGGGTCTGTAGTTCCATGGGAGGTTTTTCAGCCACTTCATGTGGATAAGAGTGACGTCGGCTACCTTCATGTCATTGGAAACCGTCGTCTCTTCCAGCAATTGGATGAAGACCACCAGGAGATGTGGGTCGATTTCGTCCGAGACCGCCTTAATTACGCATGGTAGGAACGGGTCAAAGCCTGCAGATTTGTCGACTTTCAACTCCTTGATTTTAGCTGTTTCTGCGGTTGTGCATAGGATGTCATCCAAAGGATGCATTCCCCGGTACCTGATGGTGGGTTCCGGGATTGCATCTTCACTCTTCTCGGTGAACACGCTAACAAAGTAGTGGTTTAGTACCTCAGCTATTTATGTATCCCGCATTTGAAGTGGTCAGGTTCCCTTGGTCCGTGGTAAGTGGGCCGATGGAAGCTCTGATGGGGTTTCTACTGTTTACGTGACTGAAGAACTCTTTCAGGTTGCGCTTGCATGCGACTGCAACGCAGCGTCCCGCATTGCGTTGGGCTACTCTGATTCGCCTTTCCACTACCATGCACTTTTCCCTGTGCTCTTCCCTTAGTCGTTCTGATAGGTTCTTCATCAAACGCTGGTATGCCCACTTTTTTGTAGTCATGACAGCTTGGATCCTTCTATTGAACCATTTTGGCTTTGGTTTGTTGTTTGCTTGCACATCCTTGATTGGGATGCTGTTTGTCTGGATGTCCCTAAATTTGTTTTTAAAAATTTGGCGTTGAAGCCCCAACTGTTTGAAGCCTGGTGGGTTGAAGGTTGCTGGCGTCCCTTATTAACTTGACGAAATCAACTCGTTGGAAGTTGAGTCTTCGTTTAGTGTTCGGGACGAGGCACCTGATCATATTGTGGTCGCTGGTGCCCAGAGGTTCTCCTGCAGCAACCTGGGTAACCAGGTTCTCCTCCGTGAGGAATATCAAGTCTAGGAAGTTGTTTTTCCTGGTGGGCTCGGCAACCATTTGTTCCAGAAAGTTGTTGTTAGTAAAATCGATAAGTCTGTTCCACTCTACGTCTGCCGTTCAGTCGGTTTCCCCAGACAACGCTGCAGTTGTCTGCTGCAGTCTGTCTGCTGCAGTTTGTCTGCTGCAGTTTGTCTGCTGCAGTTTGTCTGCTGCAGTTTGTCTGCTGCAGTTTGTCTGCTGCAGTTTGTCTGCTTTAGTTTGTTTTCTGCATTTTGTCTGCTGCATTTTGTCTGCTGCATTTTGTCTGCTGCAGTTTGTCTGCTGCATTTTGTCTGCTGCATTTTGTCTGCTGCATTTTGTCTGCTGCATTTTGTCTGCTGCATTTTGTCTGCTGCATTTTGTCTGCTGCATTTTGTCTGCTGCATTTTGTCTGCTGCATTTTGTCTGCATCAGTTAGTCTGATCACTGCTACCTTGATTCGGATCAGCTGTGTGAGGAGCTCGTATAAGGATTGGTCGGTGTTAACATTTTGGTGGGGTGGCCGGTACACGAGGAGCAAATGTTTTGTTCAGGCTGTGCCCTCGATTTTGACATCTAAGACCTTGTGTGGGGTGATAATGGCGCGGCGAGCGGCTATGGCGTGATTTCGCACATAAATCGCAACACCTACCTTCTCATCGTCCGTCTAGACGGTGTCTTTTGAAGAAGTTGGATCCTTCTAGATCAAACTCGCCTCCGAAAGCGTTTCCCTCTGTTTAGATCCAAGTATCCGTGATGCCTACCATGTCAGGCATTTCGGAAGCAACAAGACAGAGGAATTCCGCTTGTTTGTTCTTGATCGATCTTGCGTTCAGTAGCAGTATCCGGAAGCCATCTACGTTATTGGCGGCTCTTAGGATCTACGTTATTGGCGGCTCTTAGGATCTACATTATTGGCGGCTCCCGGTGGTGGTGGTTATTCATCTCCGTTTCTTCTTGAGGGTGTTGGGGGGTCCACGTCGTTCCATTCGCTATCACTCCCGCTGTCCTGGTCTGTACTCTACACGGCTGTCATGTTCGTCAGCTTCGTTCCCGTTGTTGCTCTGGTCAGGGTCATTCTCGTTTTCATTTGACGGGTCAATTTGTGTAGCGTCGTAGCGTCATTCCTATTGCCTGGGGCTCTCTGCTGGGACGACTGTTTCAGTAAGGGAGATCACTCCCGCCAGCACTACCGTCTTGGTGTCGGAGGTTTTAGTAACGGATTCGTCGTCGCTCTTGCTGTCGTGGTCATTTTTGCTCGAGCTAGAGCTGGAAGTGGAGCTAGTGCTGGAGCTGATGACGTGCTCGGGTCTGACCTACGTATTGTTGGCAGCTACTGCAGAGTTCGCTGGGGGGCGTTGGGGACTCGATCACTGTGTCCAAGGTGTCATCACTAACGAGGGTGCCATCGTTTGTGTTGCTACTGTCGTGGTTATTGGTGGTCTCCGGTTCTACCGTGTTCTGGTGGAGTTTTTTTCCCTCTTTTTATTTGTATCCTTTTCCTTGAGGTGTGTTGGTGTGTGGAGGGCTTGCCCCCTCCTTGAGTAGTGTAAGTGGGGATGGTTCCGTGTTGTTGTAGTTTCCCTACTTGGCAGGCTGTTTCGAAATTTTTGTACAATCTCAAGTTCAGCAGATCTGCAAATTGGCGTGATCCTGTGGGGTTGAGGTGGATTTCGTCACTCATAAAGAGCTCCCTCTTGTAAAAGACGTACCATGTGTTGATGAATCTAACCCCGGCTGTGTTGCCCAGTACCCTTACCTTTCTGTTTGGGGTGACAGCTTTACTGTATGCTTCTCTCGTGATGTTGAGGCGGGGTGAAGAAGGCCAATGAGAATGCTTCTGTTGCTCTTTTCCTTCTCCATGTCTGTTCGGGCTTTGGAGTTGGTCATAAAGGACTCGGTGAGGCCGGTTCGACCCTTCTTTAGGAAGAGGTTGTTTCCTCCTTCTAGCACCATGAGTGAGCTGCATTTGTTGATGGCCATGCTTGACACAGCGCTTCTGGTGCAGGAGAGGTTGGCTCCTGATATCGATTTCGTGATCCGGTTCAAGGGATTTAGCTCGGTTGCCGAATCCCCAATCACATTGTTGGTGTTTTTGTTATGTCTGTGTGGTTATTGATGCTGCGCTTTTTTTGGTTTGGCGTGGTAGTGGTTTGGGCGCTGGACTCGGCGAGGGCTCTGAATCTGTTGCGACTTTCTAGGTGCAGTTGGAGTTTTACAGCCGGTTTTGCCCTTGATCTATTTGAGACACCGCTGAAGCATGCCGTGTTGTTCCAATATTTCAGAGTTTCCTCGGTTTGTGGGGGTAGTGGTGCTGTTCTCCCACCAAGGTAGTCCTGCAAGTGGTGGGTTTTGTTGTGGCCGGAGGCCTCCTTGTTGTGGCCGGGGCCTCCCTTGTGTGTTGTGTTTCCTTGGTAGTCCCACTGGTGTCTCCCGGTGGGGGCTTTCTCCCAGTTTAGTCTGTAGTGTGATCCTTGCTGGTTTGCTTCTGCTGCAGTCATCCTTCAGTTTTGGCTTTGTTGCTCACAGTCTTTCACCGGTTCATTTCTGAGGGCGATGTTGCATAATATTCCTTTATTTACTTGCTTTCTGGCACTTTCTTTCAGTTCTCCTCATGTTTTGTTTTCTGAGGAAGCAGATTCCTGCTCTTTCCCTCCCTCGTTGGGGGGGATGATCAATCTGTGCCTGGTCGCTGTTTCGCGCGGTGGCGGCTTCGTTTGATGCAGGTGGGGTCTCTGCTACATTCTCCACCTGCATCTGTGCACAATTGTTGTGGAGGTCTCCAATCTGTTTCTTGAGTTTCCTAATCCTGGCTTTGGTTCCAGCGAGGTTCTGAGGTTTTGGGGCTTTCTGGGTGTCCCGAAGAGTAGATTTGAAGTTTTGTAGTTCATTCTTCAGGTTTTTGTTTTCTTCTTTTAGCTTTTCATTCTGCATTTTGCATAGGCAGAATCGACAGATGCTTTTTATTCCTGAGTTTGGGCTGCAGGCCTCTTTGCAGTCTGTGCACCATTTTTGTGTATCGCCAAAGTAGCATAGGTGCTTTGTTATGGTCGGACCAGACTGTTTTCTGGTGGGGCCGGACCCATTTTGGTCTTGGTTGCTTCTAACCATTTTCAATCTGCTGGTGTTGGCTTCCTGGTTCTCTGTCTAGATCAAGTGGTGCTGTCTGAGACATGGAGGTGCTGATGTTGCTGTCCTTGTTTGGAGGTTTCTGTGCCATGCCACTTGTGGCGCATCTGACTCCTGTTGGTTTTGCTTTTTATTTTGCCATATTTATATTGTTTGTTGTTTTTGCTTACTTGGTGCTTTTTGCAGTCAATGCAGTTGTTGATCTATGTCTTAGTTGCATGAGTCCTCACCAAAGTATGTTCAAAGGGATTTGGTCTTGGAAGCCCCATGCAGGCCTCTCGAAAGTGTCCCCTATATTCTTGAGGTGTCCC
This sequence comes from Gammarus roeselii, assembly GCA_016164225.1. NCBI lineage: Eukaryota > Metazoa > Arthropoda > Malacostraca > Amphipoda > Gammaridae > Gammarus > Gammarus roeselii. The sequence continues at coordinate 23,366 of SDVV010001453.1, forward strand.
CCTCTTCTTGGGCATTTTCATCCTAATTTACCCATGTGACCCCGGTACAGTACCCTAGCCATACCGCCAGCTCAAAGATCATTCCAAGTCCGGGTCGTCTCAAATGCATTCCTACTACCTACAGTAAATAGGTACGTGGAGGCTTCTGACCGCATTGGCCGTAGGCTTTTGGATTTTTCACCAATAGGATGGCAAGTTACTGGGGGTCGATATTTCTACTGTTGTCTTTGCAGAGGTTTGATTCATATAATGTTTGTGAACTTCTCCATAGGTTTGATTAAAGAATTCTGTAGCCAGTACACTACAAGGTGGAGAAATGCTCTGGTCTTCCTCATCTCCACCTTTGTGAAGCTACCACCAATCTGGAATGTGATGCTGTGAACATTGTCATTACGCGTGCAGGTACTGGGTACACATGCATTTATGCGCTTCCATGGTGATACAAGTCTGCTCGAGTCTTGAGCTCTTACAACCACACATGAAAGGATGCATTAGTTAGAGGTTACAAAGCCTCTTGGTGATTTTTTTTTATTCTAATTTTTACTTATTCATATCGTATTCATAAATACATGCCCAGCATCTGATGGACAGACGGTCGACGGACGGGCAGGCAGGCGGACAGGTCGGCAGCCGGACAGACACACAGACATAGACAGACCAACACACATACAGACACACTGACAGACAGACAGGCAAGCGGACAGACAAAAAGGCAGACAGACAGATAGGCAGACAGACAGGCAGACAGAGACAGGCAGGCAGGCAGGCAGACAGGCAGATAGAAAGGCCAGTACATAGGCAGTGACATGCTGGCAGATGGATAGGCTGACTGGCAGGCAGATGGATAGACTGACTGGCAGGCAGATGGATAGACTGACTGGCAGGCAGATGGATAGACTGACTGGCAGGCAGATGGATGGAGTGACAGGCAGGTTGGCAGACGAAATCCATAAGTACACATGAAGAGCACAAGCACACATGAAGTACACAAGAAGAGCAATATCCCAAATAGGTACACATGAGAAAGGATGGCCCACAATGCAGTGTTGGTTCGCTGATGGATTTTTTGCTGATCTAGAGGAGAATGGTCGGGAGGCTGTTGGATAAGTGGGGGATGAGAGGGTAGGGTGACCATTTATTGGTAGAAGGAAGATTAGAGTGAAGCAGAGGTGGAAGGGCAAAAGAGTATGAGAAAGAAGAGAGGTAGTTGAAGTGAGTGGATTGAATACAGAAAGCAGAGATGTGATATTTCAGCAAATGTTGAAAGAGTATTACTGTAGGAGAGGGCAAGGTAGGAGTAATGTTGAGAAAGAATGGGAGAGGTTCAGAGATGCGTTGTTGAGGCCTGCAAAAATGCGTGTGGGGTGATTCGTGAGAACGGGTGTTGGGAAAGGACTGCAAGTGGTGGAAGGCTGTGGTTAAACTGTCAGCGGCACAGAACAGAACAGCCTTTGAGGAGTGGTTGCGAGCAACTTGATGGTTGCCTTGGACAACTACAGAGATGGAAGTAAAAAGGTGAAGCAGGTGGTGAGGAGTGCTGAAAAGGACCCTGATGACAGGTGGGGCAGGTGGATGTAGCTACCAGAATTTAAAGGAGAATCAAAAAGATGTTCTGGAAAGAGGTGAAGACAGGGAAGAAGGGATGACAAATAAGGAAGAGGTGGTAGAAGATGTGAACAGCCTGTTGTTGTTGGAGAGTGGTGCTATAGGGAAGAGGTGGGCCAAGTATTTTGGTGATTTTACCTTTGAGGATGTCAGAAAGGTTGAGGTTGTTGCAGTGGGTAGGGGTGCATGGATGCTATTTCAAGGAGGAAGACATGTTGAAGACATTACTATGGCATAGGTGCATGAGATGGTAGTGGTGATGGACGCCGGGAAAGCACCTGGGCTGGAAAGCATTGCAACAGAGTGCCTGAAGACAGGTGGAGTAACAGGAATCAAATGGCTGGTGTGGTTACTGAATCTGTCATGTGTTACCTGTGCTGCCAATTGGGTGGAGCAGTGCTTGCACTGTTCCACTGTACTATAAAAGCTAAGAAGATAGCTTTGAATCAAATGCTCAGGCTCTTCAACTATTGAATGGCCTATGAGGCATACGGGTGAGGATTATAAGCCAAATGAAGAGACATGCAAAGGTTAGAGGAACATATGTGTGACAGATACATTCTAAGAGACTCAATCATGGCTCAAAAAGATGCTCGGGATGCTGACACGTTTCAATATTTATAAAAGATACGTGGAGGGTCTCTAGACTTATTTGACGGGATGTGATTAATGTAGGGTGACATTTGTTGATGCTTTTACTTAGATCCACTTTGTAATGAACAATTTTTTTTAAATATATATA
>SDVV010001454.1:0-25710 GCA_016164225.1 Gammarus roeselii
TATTTATACATAAATCGGGTTTTTAAACAATCGTGAAGTAATCTGGCCACATTCCAGCTCGACGCAAACAATTTAGAAGTCCGTAGTTTTCAAGGTAAATCTTTTTTTTTTAATAAATCGTAGTCAAATTCCATTGACACCATTCGAAAGCTATGAGTTCGAGATTAATTAAACGTAGAAGATTACGTCTATTAGGGCCTTTCGCCTCTCTCTTCTTCCATCCTTGCAGCCTGCGGATGGTGATGGCAGAAGTACCTTGGCAGAGTTGGTTCCTGGGTAGCTCTGTGGCAACCAGCATCTCTGATTAAGCAACTCCCAACGCAGCGAGTTTTCCTATCGGGGACTCCGGAAGTTCAATTTACGAGCAGCTTGAAAAGTTTTACAGAATTGCTTTTTTGAATCTCTAATTCTTTGTATCCCCTTGTAAATCGGTACAAGCAAAATTCTCTGATTAAATCGATTGAGATACTAAAAGGGAACATAACTAAAAAGTAGGTGAACAATAGATACGAATGAAAGTGGATAAATATTATTCCTTGTCACCCACGTTCATATCCTGAAATTAGCCGAAACTACCAATACTATAGACACACCCCTACTTTAGACATCAGAACCAGTACCAGTATGGGCTTTGGTGACACACATATTAAAAAAAACACCGGTAGTGGCACCGGGAAATGTTGTTAGTATCTTGTATTCAAGCAAGAATTGAAAGCTTAATCTGCTTCTTTTCAAAAACTATCATTTAATTTCAATAAAAAATATACAGTAATCACGAAAGAACAATAGTAATCACTGTATGAAACAACACATATGCATCCAATACTGTTCCAAGGGAACAATTAGTGGAATAAAGAATTGAAGCGATTCCACCGAGCACAGACGGTTATGTTTCAACCGGAAATCGAATTTGTTCCCGTACCGATTACTAACTGATAACCCTTTAGATAGCACAGGCTGGTCCCTAGTTTGTGCTGGGACCTTAACCCGCACGTTTGACTTGCTTGCAAAGTGTTCAATTAACGTTAACGTTAGAAGCGGTAAAGACGGTCAAGAGGCCTTAAAGAGTGAGCCCCCCTGGCCTGCCCTTGGCGTGAAGCAGGAGTCTAATTGGGGGAAGGAGGAAGCCCCATCCGGGAGGGACCAACACCCCCTCCAGAGTGACGAAGACCAAGATTCCTACGGCCAAGAACGTCAGCCTCTTCAAGATGACCAGCGCCATCTCAGCCGAAGATGACCGGAGAGACGACCGCATCGACGAGTTAACCAGGAACGTCCAGGAAATCAGGATTCTACTAGGCCAAACAACCGGCCTCTCTGAGCAGGAAGCAGAAGTTTTCGCCGCAGAACCTAGCGCAACTGACGACCGTCTAACGATGCTCGAGGCTCATGTCAAGGCATTTTTTTTCCTTATTCACGAACTCGTAAAGAACCAACTAACTAAAGAACCCACAACTTAAGCAAGTACCTCTATCTCTACGTCCGACGACAACTTCCACGACTCTCCACCCTACAAAAACCCCAACCCAGCTCAGAGGGCTGCAAGGAGAAAGCAATACACGCCATTTAATAAACACAACTTGTTCAACAATAGTCATACCTTTTCCGAACACCTGAAGATCACGTTCGACGACAAAGACAGACCGGATATTTGTCCATACACTCTGCAAAAAGAGCTGGGCTCTTTCACTGGCTGCCCAGTCCTGAGCGTCGCATCAGCGGCGACGAAGTCTTTGCCATCAGAGTAGACACAATACTTTCAAGGGACACAATTCTCTCCAGAAACAGACTGTAAAAAGCCATGCAAAATAGTGCCACACCCGACTTTCTCTACAAGCTCAGGTTTGATCTACGTTGAAGACATCCCGAAGGAGGAAATGGAGGAGTACATCACTGGACTTGTTCAATACAAAGGTTGCGTTGGGGAAGCAAAAATCGCACCAAAGATCACACCAAGAAGAGAGACCACCACAGCCCTAATACTAAAATTTAACTCCCCTACTCCACCATAATACCTAGACATTCCTTTCTGCGCCACCAAAATCAAGGTTACACCATTTGAGAGACGTTCGATGTGATGTTTTAAATGCCAGAAATACGAACACACGAGCGGAAACTGTAATGGAAAGCAAAGATGCTCATACTGCTCCCAAGACGACCATGACAAACGGGAAGATCTCCAGTCGTGCAGGTCCAAAGAACCGCACTGTTTTTACTGAAAAGTAAACGGACACCCTACCGCAAATAGAGATTGCCCAGAGGAGGAGACGGAGAGAGCGATCCTCCAATACCAGATAGATCACGTAGTCGGGCGACGAGAGGCTGAAGTCTCGATTTGCTTTTCCCAAAATGGCCATCCTACCCAGGAGAAAAGACCGGCACCATACCCCACCCACACTCGCATAACGTTCAAAGAAAGTGGTGCAAGCAAAGTTGCCTTTCAACTTATCTATTTATAATGATGAAGTTACTCACTGAACAACTTGGAGGAAAGCCGAAAGAAATTCAACGACAAGGAAAGAAATATTTGGCCTACGTCGAAGAGCGTGAACAAAGTAACGCTATACAAAAGATTACCCACATATATAAACTCAAAGTCACAGTTGAAACACATCTATCATTCAACGATACCAAACAAATTATATACATCTCCCGTTACACACCTACAACCGACCTCAGTGCTTCCGCTGAAGGTCTGGCTGAGGATTACGGAGTTACCGTAGTCCGTCAAGCAACATGGATTAAATCACGTAACTCAAGTTCTACCGCATAACAAATTACCTTCCCCGGATACGACGCAACGGAATTCATAGTAACCCCGGGTGAACAAGGAAGAACCAAAACGTACCCAGTTGCAGCACGGCCCTAATGTGCAAAAAATGCCTTGAATACGGCCACGTCATCGCATACTGCCAGCCGCATACACCCCAACGTTGTAGGAAGTGCGCCCGCGAGCAAGACAGAAAAGACTGCACAGCCAGCTACCACTGCTCATACTACCATGAGGCAGGCGACCGCGACTTCCCAGTATACATGTACCAAAAAGAAATAACAACCACACAAAACCACACTAAATGCTACAAAAACAGAGTTACACGGAAACAAGCTATCCAAATCTGCCGCAGAACCTACCTAGCTGCAGTGCTTCCTCACTTACTCACTCACTAACGAGACTAACACTCCTACCTAGCTGCAGTGCTTCCTCACTCAGCCCAGCAACCGCCCCTGCACAAAAAATACACAATCCTAGAAATAATTCCTGATTTACCCAGGAGGACGCCGAGATGGATGCATTCCCCGCAGTTGACCACGCAGCATGGCTCCCAATGCCCAGCCTCCCAATGCCCAGGCGCCACTGAGCAAAAAGATCAGTAACAACTCACAAATAACGGCCCGCTAGGATAATAATCCAGAACTACCTCCACCTGTCTCAAATGATGCTCCATTCGGGGAAAACCACTGCGAGGGACACGACCCCCCGTTAACAAGCCCGACTCACAAGCACGCCACCAGCGAGAGCGATCACGACCTCGACGATGGCGCTTATCTCGGAAAACTCCAACGCGAGACCTCTGAACATCCAGTCATCTTACCTGGCCCAAATAGCTCTCACTCCACACAACCACCCACGCAGATCAAAAAAGGCTCACGCAGAAGAAGAGCGCAATCGCTCGCTCACGAAGCAAAGACAATGAGCACAAGCCCTCGCCCTCCCACATGAGCACTCCCGACCCGGAACCCCTGAACAAACCCAAAAACGCGACCACCACCAAAGCTCCAGCAAATCACGTGACCACACTAAATCATCAAGGTCTGAGTGTGAACAGCCTTCAAAATGAACACCAAAATACTTCAGTGGAACTGCCAGGGACTCGGAAACAAGAAAGACGAATTACTATCTTTTATCGACACCCATAAACCTTTGTTGATAGGCTTCCATGAGATAAAACTCCGAAAGACCGCTACCTTCAGAATCCTCCGATATATCATACACCGCCGCGAAGGCCACACCAAAGTGACTGCTCTCAGCGGAGTGGCACTTACGATTCACCAGAGCGTACCTCATCTCCCCCTTCCCATGAGAACAGAACTCCAAGCTATCGCTATAAAGATATGCGTCTCAGGGCCAATAACAGTGATATCCATCTACTCATCACGAAACCACGACCTCTCTGAAGCACTTATGACCGAATTGCTAAACCAAATGCCTTCGCCAATACTCCTCCTTGGAGACTTCAATAGCTACCATAAAACATGGGGATGTGTGAGAACAGACCCCAGGGGAGTGATAATGGCTAACACCATAAACATTCACAACCTGGTTCTTCTCAACGATGGACAACCCACCCGAATCACTCCCGAAAGTGAAACTGCCATCGATTTATCCATATGCTACCCCACTCTGGCTCCCCAACTCGATTGGGCAGTTTTGCCTTCAACACACGACAGCGACCATAACCCAGTCATCATATCGCTGCTCACCAACCAACCAAGAAGCCCTGCCCCCCAAGAACTTCGATTCAACTACCGGAAAGCCAGCTAGGCGGAATACTCAGCACACATCGCGTGGAGCGATATGGATAGCATCTTCGAAAACCTTTCGGAACACTACCTCGTCGCTCAACTAAACGAAAAGTTTCAGGCTGCAGCCGAGGCAAGCGTTCCCCAATATGCCCCTACAACCTTATTTCCGAAGCCTTGGTGGTGCCGAGAGGTGCAAGAAGCAAGAGATAAGCGTGAAAGGGTTAACAATGCCTACCGACGTGCACGGTCCCCCAGGAGTCGAGTAGCGAGGAAAAAGGCATCTGCTGTATTCCGAAAATTTCCAGTGGAGAAGAAACGTGGAAGCTGGGCAAACTTCTAGTGGAGAAGAAACGTGAAAGCTGGGCTTAATTAATTAATACTATCAATCGAAACCCCACCCCCCTCTCCCAGGTGTGGGAAAAAATCCGACATATCCAGGGAAAACCCGAGCGACCTATTAACATCCTTTCAGACGCAGGCAGAACTTATTCTTCCCACGCGGAAATCGTAAATAAACTAGCTCAGACTTTTAGCCTGATATCGCAATCAACAAACTACACGGCTGCTTTCCAACTGAAAAGGACTTGCGAGAATATGAACATCTTGACTTTACATCTAGTAACGAAGTGGCCTACAACAAACCTTTCTCCCTCCACGAACTACAGTGCGCAATAGACCATACACGTGAAACTTCACCTGGCCAGACCGGGTGCACATCAACATGATCAAGAATCTCCCAGATGGCGCCCATGAGCACTTATTAAAAGTATTCAACACTCTGTATTCAAACTCATTTTTTCCCGATCAATGGTAGGAATCTGTAATTATCCTAATACCTAAACCCGGGAAATTCCACGGTGACCCACATAACTATCGCCCCATCGCTCCTACCAGCATCCTCAGCAAGACCATGGAAATAATAATAAACACGCGCCCTGTCGAATACCTTGATATGCATGCTGGCCTAAACAGCATCCAGTGTGGCGGCCGCAAGCGCCACTCTTCGACGGACCACCTTGTAAGACAGGAATCTGACATTAGACAGGCATTTGCCCGAGAGGGACACGTGGTTTCCCAACTTTTCGACGTGAAAAAACCCACGATACTAAACTGGAAATATGGCATCATGACGGATCTACAACGCAAAGGGCTGAGAGGCCACTTACCACGTTACATCCACCAATTTTTGCAAAATCACTCCTTCAGGGTTGAGGTCAGCGACACCCTGTCACCATCCTATCCGAAAGAAATGGGCGTCCCCAAAGAAGCGTCCTCAGTGTCACTCGTTTTATACTGAAAATCGACCAGATAGCAGACATTTTCCCGCGCGACAGAAGATTGCTGTCATCACTTTACGAGGACGACTTACAAATAAGCTACAGGCACCCTATCCTCTTAACAGTTTAACATGAACTCCAGAAATTTCTAAGCCTAATCGGGAACTGGGCCTCCTTAGACAGATTCCGATTCTCGCCCTTCAATACAAAAAGCATGCCCTTTACTCTTCTGCCCGGCTTACACCTAAGCCAGCCCTAACGCTGAACAACACTCCGCTAGTATACGAGGAATCAATAAAATTCCTCGATCTTGTGTGGGACCCTAAACTCACATGGCGGCCTCATATTACAGCCCTTGAGACTCGCTGCAAAAAGGCTACCAGATTTATCCTCTTTGTAACTTCCTTGAAATTTGGAGCAGAAATGGACACCGGCAGGACGCTATTCAGAACAATGATACGTTCGCGCATTGACTATGGAAAAATTGTTTACGGTTCAGCAGCCAAAACCCCCCTTGAACCTCTCTCCATCAGCGTAAATAACGCCCTGCGTATCACAACCGGTACGTTCCGTTCCACACCAGTCGAGTCCCTGAACGTACTTGCTAACGAGCTTCCACTTCCGCTCTGGAGAGACAAACTCTCAATACAGTACTATTTCAAGACCAGGAGCTACATCAAGAGCCCAGCACTCAGTGACGTCACCAACATGCTCGATAAACGCCTCTTTACGGCTAAGAAGAACATGTGCCCACCTTTTTTTCTACGTGTGGATAACTTACTGACCTCGCTAAACATCAGTCGCAAAGCAATCAAGCCTTCATTCTCATATCGAATTCTTCAAATCAACACACCAACGTGGATGATCAGCCCACCTCAACGTAGATTTGTAAACGTACTCCAAAGCAGCAGCCCCAACCAACACGTACCGCCGAGAATTCTCGCGACTACGTGATAAACAGTACTCTGAGCACCGCCATATATACACTGACGGCTCCAAAACATCGGACGGAGTGGAAGCTGCCGTCGTAGGCGAAGGGATTTCACGTCGCGTTCGGCCACCCTACCCCAAGAGGCAGGCCTCTGTATTCTCTGCAGAGCTGTACGCACTCGAATTGGCCATCTCCATTAAAAAAGATGACTGCCTTTCCAAATATGTTATATTTTCAGACAGTCTGGGTGTTCTCACCCAGCTGAAAAACTATCATTTTTGATCACCCTGCCCTTAGAAAAATGCAACACGACCTATTCACGATGTCCGAGACGGTACAAGCGGTCGAGTTCTGCTGGATCCCTGGACACGTGTCCTACGAGGGAGCACTCAGTGACTACACGTTGGAGCTCCGGTAGAAAACAGAAGAAACTACTACTACTACTTGAATCATCTTTGGTCCTGAACTCGCTGTCCTCCCTGCGTAATAATTGTGAACTTTAACTTTACTTAGTGCACGGAGCTGTGCAGAATCAACGGATCATCGTGCCCTACGGGGGAGCACTCAGTGACTGCACGTTGGAGCTCCGGTAGAAAACAGAAGAAACTACTACTACTACTACTACGTTAACCTGCTCGGAACCTACGTTAAACCTACTCAGAATTTACGTTAAACCTACTCGGAATCTGCGTTGAACCTACTCATAGTCTACGCCGCACCTATTTTGCCACTGTTCAATTGTCCTACGGAGGAGTCTGCATTAACTTCACGTTGGGACTCCGGTGGAAAACAGAAGAAACTACTACGACTATGTTTCAACCATGATCATATGTATGTTTTTGTGGGGAATTCCAGCAGCGGTAGAGGAGGAATATGACATTGTGCGAAATCAAGGCCTGAGGAATGTTAAGAAAGAATGGGAGACGTTCAGAGATGCGGTATTGTGGTGTGCGCGAAATGTGTGGTGTGCGCCGTGTGGGCTAGTGTAAGAGGAAGGGTTGCGTGTGGTAGAATGACGAGGTTTAATTAGCGAAGGCGCAAAAGAGAACAGCTTTTGAGGAGTGGCTGCTGGCGCGGTCGGTGGTAGCATATGTCAACAAGAGAGAGATGAGAAATGAGGTGAAGCATGAGGAGAACAGAGAGAAACGGGACGCTGATACTAGGTGGGAAGAACATGAGTTTGTTCTGAATTGATGAAGAGGGTGAGGAAGAGGTAAATGGGAAAGGAGGAGGTGGTGAAAAATGTCAACGGTAGAGTTGAGCTGAGTATTTCAAGGAACTGTTAAATTTGGTTGATGCCAGAAAGTGTGACATTGTTGCTGTGGGTGGTGGTGCACCGATTTATACCAGTTTTGGGAGCAAGAATTGTTGCGGGTACTGCTAAGGAAGAGGTGCAGAAGGCAGTAGAAGTGATGAACGCAGGGAAAGCCCCTGGTATGGACAGTGGTGCATCTGAGAGGCTAAAGAGTGGATGAGTAACGATAGTCGAATGGTTGGTGAGGCCAAATCAGTTCGGATGTCGTAGAGTTCGGACGTGCCGTAGGGCCGCTCTCGGAACGTGGCAAAGTGTATTGTGCGGGGCTCTTTGGAACACATGAAGAAATCTAAATTATTTGATTAAGAAGAAAACTTACGTCATTAATGTAATCGGGGATAAACTTTCATCAGTTATTGAATTGTGTGTTTTTCAGCAAGATACTGTAGAATTTCAATCGAAGAATGTCTCATATAAACTGAGCAGCCCCACCACTATCCCACAAGCTCCAGGAGCCGCCTATAGCCTCAAAACCGTGCCCTCTCCCCTTCTCACCATCACCGGTATCCTGTTAACCTACCAGCCGATACGCTACCGCTGCCTCACCCCTGCTTCCAGAACAATACACCACCCCCGCACCCTACTCGACCTAACTCATCAGGCCACAAACATGACTGCCTTCCGCATACTACTCAATACAGCCAACACCAGGACATGATGTTAGAAGACACCACATCTAAATCTTGGTTATCACGTCTATTCACAGCAATCATTGAACGGTATCATCCTTGCCGCCAAGAGGCCAGACAACCGACAGCAGGCCTTTAAGAGGCCCAACCGCGATGAATATCATCAGTTATAAGTCGGTCAACTCAAGAAAGTTTGACTCCACGATTGAAAGTCTCCACCGGAAGAAAAAGGCAACAAGACAGCTCATGGAGACAGCTAAGCACAGAACCCCAAACAACCTCGTATTCTTCTACTGCTGTGCACACTGCTCGATCGTCCGACGAACGCCTGAGCAGGAACTACACCTCCCGGTCAGGATACCTGCCGACATTACGGCAACACAAGCCTGCATACCCCAGTAAGACATCACCGGAAGGTCGAAGCACACCCAAAATAGTCGAAAGTACTGCACAACATCATTATCAGAGCAGTCGGTGACAGCATTGGCAGTGCAGTATTATTCAATGTTCTGCACTGCAAGGCATCATTATCAGAGCAGTTTGTGGCAGCATTGGCAGTACAATATTATTAATTAACTAGTTCTGTGAATCATTATTAGAGCAGTTTGTAATAGCATTAGTAGTGCTGTATTATTTATTATTTTGTACTGTGAATCATTATTAGAGTCGTTTCTCATAGCAATAATAGCGCTGTATTATTTATTGTTTTGTACGGTGAATCATTAATAGAACAGTTTCTCGTAGCATTAGCAGTGCTGTATTATTTATTGTTTTGTACTGTGAATCATTATTAGAGCAGCTTGTAGGAACATTAGCAGTGCTGTATTATTTTTTGTTTTGTACTGTGAATCATTATTAGAGCAGCTTGTAGGAACATTAGCAGTGCTGTATTATTTATTGTTTTGTACTGTGAATCATTATTAGAGCAGTTTCTCATAGCAATAGCAGGGCTGTAATATTTATTGTTTTATACGGTGAATCATTATTAGAGCAGCTTGTAGGAACATTAGCAGTGCTGTATTATTTATTGTTTTGTACTGTGAATCATTATTAGAGCAGTTTCTCATAGCAATAGCAGGGCTGTAATATTTATTGTTTTATACGGTGAATCATTATTAGAGCAGCTTGTAGGAACAATAGCAGTGCTGTATTATTTATTGTTTTGTACTGTGAATCATTACTAGAGCAGTTTGTAGGAGCATTTGCAGTGCTGTATTATTTATTGTTTCGTAAGGTGAATCGTTATTAGAGCAGTTTGCTGCATCATTAGCAGTGCTGTATTATTTATTGTTTTGTACGGTGAATCATTATTAGAGTAGTTTGTAGGAGCATTAAGAGTGCTGTATTATCTATTGTTTTGTAATGTGAATCATTATTATTGCAGTTTGTAGGAGTATCAGCAGTGCTGTATTATTTATTGTTTCGTACTGTCAATCATTATAAGAGCAGTTTGTAGGAGCATTAGCAGTGCTGTATTATTTATTGTTTTGTACGGTGAATCATTATTAGAGCAGTTTGCTGCATCATTAGCAGTGCTGTATTATTTATTGTTTCGTTCTGTGAATCATTATTAGAGCAGTTTGCTGCATCATTAGCAGTGCTGTATTATTTATTGTTTCGTACTGTGGATGAGTATCAGAGCAGTTTGCTGCATCATTAGCAGCATTATTAACTGTCTGTAACATCTACCCACTACTTTAGGTACACAGTCACACGTCTTTTCACACAGTCACACGGCTTATCACACAGTCACACGTCTTATAACACAGTCAAACGTCTTATCACAGTCACACGTATTGTCACACAGTGACACGGCTTATCACACAGTCACACGTCTTATAACACAGTCAATCGTCTTATCTCAGTCACACGTCTTGTCACACGGTCACACGTCTTGTCACACAGTCAGACGTCATGTGATACAGTCACACGTATTGACACACAGACACACCTCATGTCACACAGTCACACGTCATGTCACATAGCCACACTTCATGTCACACAGCCACACGCCTTATCACACAGTCACACGTCTTATCACACAGTCAAACGACTTATCACAGCCACACGTCTTGTCACACAGTCACACGTCTTGTCACACAGTCACACGTCTTGTCACACAGTCACACATATTGACACACAGTCACACGTCTCGTCACACAGTCACGCGTCTCGTCACACAGTCACACGTCTTGTCACACAGTCACACGTCTTATCACACAGTTACACGTCCTATCACACAGTCACACGTCTGGTCACACAGTCATACGTCCTATCGCACAGTCACACGTCTTGTCACACAGTCACACACCTTGTCATTCAGTCACTCGTCTTATTAAGCAGTCAAACGTCGCTTCACACAGTAACACGTCTTGACACACAGTCACACGCCTTGTCACACAGTCACACGCCTTGTCACACAGTCACACGTCTTATCACACAGTTATACGTCTTATCACATAGTCACATGATTTGTCACACACTCTCACGTTTATCAGTCACCCGTCTTATCACACGTCATGTCTCACAGTCACACGCCAGATCCCAGCGTCTACACTTTAATAATGTAACTCTCCGTGACACCCCATCATCGAACAAAAAAAACTGCTGCACTTGTAGCTCTGGTGACTGCCAACGATGTGCTTGCTACAGAAGTAACGCAAATTGCTCATCGTGCAGAAGTAAGAATTGCACAAGAAAGCGAAACAATGCTGTTCTGATATCTTCAGAATTACGCAACTTTTCAGCAAATCTCATGAACCAATTAGTCAACACCTTAAAGGAAGCAAATCCAGCTTCCACCCCCCCCCCCTCCCTCCAATAGTGGAAACTTTGCTATCTCCAGAAAACCATTCCTCTGAAAATGAACTCCCGACGTTCTCCCTTCAGCCACTACATTCCCAGGGCTTACCAGCAGACAAGGTCCCACTAACAAGCCAGCCGACTGGGGCTGGGCGCAATGCCAACTGCGTTTCAGGAAAAACTTGGAAAAATTTTGGAACAGCCCTCATAGGAAATGATCTCATCGCAAATGTTCAACCTGACGACCTTACAAGGAAATAATCGGTCCATAAGATCAACGGACAAAACTCTAAAGCATTCTTTAGAACCGTTAAAAACAAAAACCGTACAAAAATTACATAATATGACTACAGATCGTGTTGTAAATGAAGACATTGCAAAAATTGCCTTAACAAACTTTGAAAAATAGTGCCGCAAGGATATATAAGGCCGAACCCCCAGACTCGCGTCTCTCAAACAAAGGCACTGCTTTATGAGTCAATGTCACTCACTAAAGCTCCGTGTCATACCAACTGCCGCACTAAGGAACAGACTTACTAAAATCACAGACGCGATCAAGCTCCTCAATATTGTAGCGCATTACGTTCCCCACTGGGTTGAGCTACTTCCAACCTACTACTATCACCATGACCACAAAATGCAATCATATGCGTGCCCTCCCTTCCTCTGCTTTCCTCTATTACACCACCGTCATCCTTTCCTATCGAGACCCAATCACGAGTACGCCAACTACACACTCTCGTGGCCTTCGCCTCTCCGGAAGACATCAAATCACTCTTCAGTCAACAAAACACACTCACCGCCTACACCTCTCCTACCGACACCTGATCACGAGGCAGTCAGCTGCGCACACTCACGGACAGCACCTTTTCTTCTGGCACCCGATCCTAAGTTAGCCGACTATACACACTCACGGCCTCTCCACACCGCACCCGTCATCTGCCTCACAACCAACGAGAACGCGACCGTCGGTCGTCCGTGTGCAACGATCCTACGCACAGAGCAGCCCGCGATGGAAACCATTCAGTTACGAACACACGCAGAGCGCCATCATCCAAACACAGTCCAGCTTTTACTTCCGAGCTAATCACCTAGGGCACACTGAACAGCAAACAAAATCCCATCTACCTCAACCCGAAGACAAACCCTTTGTCCTTGCCGGGTTATCCCAAACAAACCCTTATGTTTTTCATCACTATACTGATCATCACAATCCTAATCATCAAGCCAATCACTCTCAAATTGTGTCCCCACCCCATACACAAACGAATCACTCACTGACACAACATCCAATATTAAACAAAGACCATACTATTTGTCAAAGTAATAGCTTACAACCGGCACCCGCTTATCATCCACCGGGTACCTCCTATGTTGGTACTGCTCCCTCCTATTCACCACCCATGTCTCTCGTGCCACTCCACCACACCAACTTGGAATATATTATCGAAACGGCAGCTAATCCGGAAAAAGAATATCTATGTCCTAGGAGATTTCAATAACGATCAATTGAAACCCAAAATATTAGGCCCAATAACTAGAAGATTAAAATTTGAGCAACTCATTGGACTCCAAGCAGAATCAAATGAAACGGAAGTTTCACAGTTTGAAAGCATGCGTAATCCGGACGATGTGCATGTACAATCCACTATATTCAAGAAATATTTTGTAAAAGCTCTTGACACAGTGGCACCAGTTGTTACAAATTAATTAGCACGCTCTCCAATTAAGTGGATGACTCCTGAATTCGATCAAGAAATCAAAAGCTTTAACGTTTTACAAGCGGCACATAAAGTTGGCAATATTATTAACTTCTCAAATAACAGGCACTTAGCTGATCCATTGCATGAAATTTACAAACCGTCCTGAGAAGAGATTCTGTTACAACGGAGACGAGTCCAACAATTGATAGCCAAAGAGAAGAAAGATACACGCCGTGCTGAATTAGAAAAGCAAACTAACCATAAGCATACCTGGAACATCCTCGGGAACATCGTGCCCCACAAACAGCCGAAAAAATCAAACAGCTACGAAAACCCAAATGAAGAAGTAGAAACATTCAACGATTTCTTCTCAATGTTGGAAAATACACATATGATGAGGTGATGGGAGAATTTTGTGGAATACCTTCAGGCATAAATGAAACCTAGGAAAGAGAAGGGCCAACTCGACACACACCCCCGTCCTTGAACATTTCACCACCAAAGCAGGAAACATGATCACCCAAGCCAGTAAATGAAGCAAAAATTTTATCTGCCGTTTATTCGCTCAAGAACACAAACTCCTGTAGGCACGATGGCATAACGTTGCAATATCTAAAAGACGGGTTGAAAGTAATACTGCCGCACCTCCAATGTCGGCTAACTTGACCCTGAAGGTGTGGTTTTGTAGAAATTGGTGGATGAAATGTGAAAGGCGACCTCTCAAGCCTTTACGGTGGAAATCCTTTATGATCCCGTGTTTCCACGTAGTGTCGTATGCTTTTCTACGTCGAAAAATTTGGAATCCACATGTTCACTTCGGACGAAGGTCTGTCTAATGTCTGATTCTGATCGTACGAGGTGGTCCGTTGTGGAGTGGCGCTTACAGCTACCGCACAGGATGTTATTAAGGCCTGCATGCATTTCAAGGTAGTCGACTATGTGTGAGGTTATCATTCTTTCCATAGTCTTACATAGGACGCTAGTTAGGGCAATGGGACGGTAGTTATGCGAGTGGCTGTGGCATTTTCCGGGTTTGGGTATCGAGATAATTACGGATTCCAGCCATTGATCGAGAAGAAATGAGTGTGAATACAACGTATTGAACGCATTTAGTAGGTGTTGAAGAGCATTGTCAGAAAGGAGTTGTATCAAATTTATGTGCACTCGGTTCAGCCAGGACGAGGTTTCACGAGTGTGGTCGATAGCATACTGTAGTTAGTGGATGTAGAAAGGCTTGTTATAGAATTCTTAATTTGTGGAAGTGAAGACAATATGTTCACTTGCTCTTAGTTTTTTTTTCCGTTGAAAAGAAGCCGGTGTAATTTGTTGATTGTGATATCTGGCTGAAATTCTGAGGTGGTTTATTCGCGATGTCTGCGTATGAAGAATAGACAGTGTCTCCGTCCGACAAGATGTGGATAGGTTGCTCGGGGCCACCTTGCATACGTCTGATTTTTCCCCACACTTGGGAAAGAGGAGTGTTTCGATTGATCGTGTTAACTAATTGGGGCAAGCTTTCTCGCTTCTTCTCCACGCGGAGTTTGCGGAACACGGCAGTTTTCCTTTTCCAGGCTACTCGGCTCCTGGGGGAACGTGCGCGGCGGTAGGCCCCGTACATCTTTCCACGCCGGTCCCGTACTCCTTGTAGCTCCGGGCACCATCAAGGTTTGGGAAAAAGGTTGAGGAGAAATATTAAGGAATGCATGCGACAGATGCACTATGGAATTTCTTGTATAGATGTATGACGATGTCGCGCTCTGAAATGTCTTCGGGAAGGCCATCCACATCGTCCATGCGACATGTGCCAAATATTCCTCCCAGCTGGCTTTCCAGTTGTTGAATCGAAGTTCATGTGCGTCGGGATTTTTTGGTCGGTTGGTAAGGAGCGATATGATTACTGGGTAGTGATCACTGTCATGTGTTGAAGGCAGGACTTCCCAAACGAATTGGGTTGCGAAAGTGTGGGAACAGATGGATTAATCGATGACGGTTTCACTTTCGAGGGTGATCCGATTGGGTTGTCCATCGTTGAGTAGGACCAGGTTGTGATTGTCTATGGTGTTGGCCATTATCACTCCCCTTAGGTCTGTTCTCATGCATCCCCATACTTCGTGATAGCTGTTGATGTCTCCGAGGGGGACTACGGAATGATGCAGTTGATTAAGCAGATCGATCATTTGTGTCTCCGTGAGGTCGTGGTTTCGTGACGAGTATATAGATACTACTGTAATTGGTCTTGAGATATATATCTTAATTGCGACAGTTTGGATTTCTTTTCTCAGAGGGAGGAGGTGATGAGGTATGCTTTGATGAATCATAAGTGCCACTCCGCCATGGGTAGTCACATTATTGTGGCCTTCGCGACGATGTGTGATATAATGAGGGATTGTGAAGATGGCGGTGTCATGGAGTTTGATCTCATGGAGGCCTACCACCAAAGATTTATGGGAGGAAATTAGGGATACTAATTCATCTTTCTGGTTTCTAAGCCCGTGGCAATTCCACTAAAGTATTGTACTGTTGTTCATTTTGGATCTATTCCACGCTTAAATCTTGATGGTCTGGAGCGGTCGTGTGGTTTGTAGGAACTTTGTGGTGTTCGTGTCTATAAAGCACAGGTGTCCTAGATGGAGAGCGTTCGCATGAGCGTCCGCTTTTTGTAGAACATGATCTCCTAGACTCACTGCGTTCTCGGCTGTGAGTGCTCTTGTAAGAGGAGGAGGACGAGGGAGTACGATCTTTGCGTTTGCTTCTTGAGCGAGCGCGTTTCTCTTCTATGGAGTTTTTTTTAACATTACGATGGGCCGAGTAGTCGTTGGGATATTTGAGTCGAGTGCGGTGCATGGTCGATCAGTGGTTTCGAGTATCAGTTCTTCATTGGAGATTTTCAACGCGTCCTCGCGCAGGCGATGGTCGTTCTCACTTGTGAGATGTTCTGGTTCGGGCATGTTAGCTGAGGGTAGAATACCTCACTTTGGTTTTCGCTGGGTTCGGTCGCTGTTAAGACGGGCAGAAGTCGTTCAACGCTCTGATCATGGCAAGCTGTGGTTCGTAGGCTGATGTAAATCTTTTTGCTTCTTCGCGAGAGGGCGTCGCATACCCCGCGGTCGTCGTCGGAGGAATCTTTGTCTTTTCGCCTTTTGATTTTCATCTTATTGGACCTCTCTTCGTGGTCGACTGAGGCAGCATCTATCGCAGTGCTCTCCTGGGCACTGGTGGATTCATTGCTTTGGACGCCCTCCTATATTACGAGGGCGGTCGCTGGGCTGGTTGTGGTAATGTTAGTACTGGATAGGGGTGATGGGGTCATGGTAACAGGTTGTGTTGACGGTACATGAGTGTCGTCTGAGAGGGTAGGCTTAGTTGTAGATTTACCTGCGTTGGCGTAATTTAAATTACGGCAGTTTGGACTTTCGTCGTAAAAAATTTGGATGGCTTGTTTTCGTGTGACTGCGGTCGTTTTGCGTGATTGTCATTGCTTTTTGGTCCATCTGGTTTTGGCAGTCACGGTCGCCTGTCTCATGGAGGCATGAGCAGTGGTAGCAATTAGGTTGGCGGGCTGTGCAGTCCTTTCGGTCATGCTCGCCGGCGCACCTCTTATAACGTTGTGATATGTATGGCTGGCTGTGTTTGATGACGTGGCCGTATTCCAGGATTTTTTTGCACAATGCAGGCCATGTCGCCACTGGGATAATTCGTCTTGTAGCATTGAAGAACGGATGTATTTTGACAGTTACTTTGTGTTTGTCTATTTTGTTAAATCTTAGTATAGCGTGACTGAACTTGATATTTACGACGTGGGCCAGATACTTCTTTCCTTGTCGGCTTACGTTTTTCGGTTTACCTGTCAGTTGTTTTTAAAGAGCGAGTTCATCATGGTGAATGGATTCGTTGAGAGAACAACTTTGTTTGCACTGCCATATACAAGCGTTGTGAGGAAGTGAGTAGGGAATGATGCTGAGCTTTTCTCCTGGGTGGAAGGGTCAGCCTGGGGAGACTGAATCGCAGCCGCAGCCTCACGTCGCTTGATTTTGTGCTTTATTTGGTCTGGCAGGATCTCCCTCTCAGTTTTGTCCTGGGGGCAGTCTCTGTGTCCAGTAGGGTGGCCGTTTACTTAGGAGTAAAAGCAGTGAGGTTCTGCGGATGGGCACGAAGAGATTTCGTCTCGCTTTTTGTGGTCGTCTTGGGAGCAGTGTGAGCATTTTTGCTTACTGTTTCTAACTCGGCTCGTGTGTCCGTATTTCTGGCATTTATAGCATCGCATCGGACGTCATTCGAAACGTGTAGCATTGGTTTTGGCGCCAGAAAAAATTATGCCTGTTTAGTTAGGTGGGGTGGGGTAATTGAATTTGGGCAAAATGGCCGTGGTGGTGTTTCTTTTTTGTTTGACTTTGGTGCGATTTTCGCTTCAACTACACATTCCTGGTATTGGACGAGTCCGATGATGAACTTGTCGGCTTTATCACTCGGGAGACCCTTGATGTAAATCAATAAATGAAGAGGTGAGTGGGCGTAGGCCTAGAGGAAGATCAAAGTTTAAGTAAAAGGATGGCATGAAACGGGCATTAAGGAGAAGAGGCATCAGTCTGGAAATAGCGAGAAAGCGATTGTGATTGTGAATGAACTCGTTTTGTCGCAGCACTGATGCGCTCTGCCGCCCTTGCCGTCTCGTTAAAAACAAGAATGAAATGAGTGGAAGCAAATAATACGGAACTTTCACGCTGGTTATTTGATCGGATTCTCACAAAAAAATGCATTTTTAACCGTAGAAGATGGATATCAAGCTTAAATCCTTGATAAAAATTGACCACGAAGCGTAAGGTTTGCTGAACGGTTTCTTGAACGCCCAGTGGTTGGAGATGGGGCGAAATTTTGTATAAATAGCATAGGGGACACAGACAGAACTGCCGTCATTCGTCACCAAAAAGGAGTCCATCAAAAATATTATATTCGAGAATGAAATGTATAGAGAAAAGCTTTCTCACTGGGCAGGACTCTGTGGTAATGGTGCGTTCATTGGTCACATTGTCTTTTATGGTAATTTAAATAGTGAAAGTTACCGAGATAAAAATAATTCTACAGTTACAGGTTGTATACGAAGTTAGATTGACTGAATTTGATGTCTGCAAGGTGGAGCTATAATACTCAGAAGACGCACCGTGAAAGAATATTCGCTAGCAACATTCCAACGAAGAATAATTTAAGTAGGTTATGACTTTGAATCACCTCATAGAAAGTCAAACTTAACTCCATGTCATTTTGTGGGGTCATCTCGAAGGCAAGATTTTCATAAAACCAGCTGTCGATTTGAACGATTTAGGAACTCGCCTCTATAGTGAAATAGATTACAGATACAGATACAGATACACATACTAGTCCGAATCCCTTAGGAAGGGGAGTGGCCGACGGCAAGGCGCACCTCACAATCCTCTCATACACTCACACGACTCAGCCCTTCCATGCTACAGGTCTGGCCTGAAGACCCCGTGGCTAGGGGTGGATGGATGATTATTCATATTATAGATCATTAAAACTTTATTTTAGTATTCCATATTTCGTGGGCTCTATTATTCATCTGTGACCTTTTTTCATGGTGATCTATTTTGTATTGGTTATATAATTATGTATCGTTACACGTCCGCAGGGGCTTTGCAGGGTGGCGAGCGACGAATTCGCGTTGGGGCTCCGGTGGAGCGCGGAAGCGGCTACTGCTCCTACTACGATAAACCTACTCGTAATCTACGGTAAACCTACTTGGTATCTACGTTAAACCTACTCGAAATCTACGTTAAACATATTCGGTATCGACGTTAACCCTACTCGGTATCTACGTTAAACACACTCGGTATCTACGTTAAACCTACTCGGTATCTACATCTACATACTCCGAGTCATGAGTGCGGTCCGAGATCAGTGTCAGCAGCAGGGCCCGACAGTGTGACTGGTTTAACCCTGCCGCGTCATGGTGGCTGCTTTCCTCCCTCCCACCCACAACCATTCCGTTTCTGAACGAGATGCCAAGGGCGTGAGAGCATATCAGAGTAGTGCCAAAAACAAAATCATGTGTTCACAATCATTCTCCACTCCCACCTATTTATTGCACGCTCTCTCACTTCCTCCACACCTAAGTCTCTTCTTCCTAACGCCTGCTTGACAACATCTATCAACCTAGACTTCGGTCTACCTCTAGGCCTACGTCTACTCACCTATGCCTTAACCCCCCTACTACCAATCTCCTTTAATCCATCCTCACTCTGTGCCTGAACTATCTCAGAACGCGCAAATTTACCCTGTCTGCTAACTTCTTCAGCATACTTGTTCAAATTCGAGCAACGTCGTCATTGATCCTGTCTCTCAGCGTCACTCCAGCCATTCCCCTCAAACATTTCATACAGAAAACATTCAACATTTTTCTCTCTTTTGCTCATACTCCCCAAGTCTCAGCTCCGTAGAGTACACGTGGGGCAACTACACCTTCATACAACCCTCTTCTTGCTTCCATCCCCAACGTTCAACGTCGTATATGCGTTGAAGGGAAATCCAATTCAATTTTAAACTATTGACATCAATGCAAGTTAGAGCACAAATTTGCATCAAGTGAATGGCGGGTATGTTGAAGGCTAGTGAGTCTAAGAGGTCTATAATTTTAAAATAAAATTTGTAGAAGTATGTTAATTTATGATCTAAAATCTGTTTTAATTCACAATTGTTGACGCTTTCATTTCAAATAACTTTACAAGCATCGAAATATTTTCTTTCATTGACAATTGTTTTCGCGTAAATGGATTTTTGGCGACTTCTACTGAATAGCCTGTAAAAGTACCGGTGTCCCTGTACAGGTGTCCCGGTATATCACTTTCATATACAGGAGCACTCTGTATATGAAAGTGATACTGCTTGTGGGACACCCTGTATATGAATGAGTTACTTCTTATGGGACACCCTGTATATGAAGACAATACTCCATTTAGGAAACCCTGTATATGAAGACGATACTTCATGTGGGACGCCATGTATACGAAGACGATACTTATTACAGGACACCTTAAATATGAGATACTTTTTGTAGGACACCCTGTTTATGAAGGAGAAACGGTTTGAGGGACACCCAGTATATGAAGGTGATACGTCTTCTGTGACACCCTGTATATGAAGCAGTTATTTCTTTTGGGACACCCTGTATATGAAAGAGATACTTTTTGTTGGACACCCTGTATACGAAGAAGATATTGTTTGTGGGACACCTTAAACATGAAGATGATACTTCTTTTGGGACACCGTGTAAATGAAAGAGATACTTTTTGTGGAACATTTTTCATATGAATGAGATACTACTTGTGGGACACCCTTTTTCTGAAGAAGATGCTTCTTGTGAGACACCCTGTTTTTGAAGAAGATGCTTATTGTGGGACACACTGTTTCTGAAGAACCAACTTCTTGTGGGACACCCTGTTCCTGAAGAAGATGCTTCTTGTGGGACACCCTGTTTCTGAAGAAGATACCTCTTGTGGGACACCCTGTTTCTGAAAAGGATGCATCTTGTGGGACATCCTGTGTCCCACGAGACACAGGAATGCATCTTGATGCATCTTGTGGGAAAGTGTTTTTTGCTAAATTTAAATGTATAGCAACAAACTATCATTCAAAATTTTTGCTTATTGATAATCAGACAAAAAGTTAAATTATACGTTCCTTTATTCAATGAACTCAGTCTATTCTCTCGCATTATTGTCTGTAGCACTTATTGTCGGTGTACCTTTGTAATATTTCATTCAAATGTTTTCATCCTGCGCTTATGTATGATATTTCGAGTTAACTAGTTAGTTCAAAATTTCTTATTTGTGTTGTAAATATTTCACGGGTCATTGTAATGTATAACAACATATCGGACATTCCCAACTCAGGACTTTATTGTTTTTATTTGACGATCAGTGTAAACAGTTTACTGGTGTAATCACGTTGAAGTAAATTTGATTTTGCTTGGCTATTTTTTTAAGAGCAATAGTTCAATGCAGTGTTTCTGTTTTTTTACCTATAGAAGAGTAGAGGATCTTCCACAATGTCGACCATCGATGGGCAGAATATAAATATGGTTGTCTGGTGTTGGCGGCTCGTGGTCGAGTAGCAAGAATTCCGGCCGGGCTAGTCCGGAGAGCGCCTATTGGAGCGGCCCTTGGAGGTTGTATAGGTGGAGGCGGCACAGCCAGTATCATCAACGCTAGCGAGTGAAGCCAAGCCACCGGCCACAACCACACTGCGGCCGCCTAGCGGAGGGCGGGAATACTGAAGTATAGACAGGGACTAATTCATTCTTTGTGCTCTAACACTTGATAGCAGAAATGTATACTGGTTTGGGACATTTCAAGATTGAGCGAAACACAGACCTTGCGGAGAAAGTTGGTTTCATCTATTTACAACATCACATTGTTAAATTAGTGTCCATTGAAAATAATCAACTTGTTAGAAAATTTCCGACTCTTGGTATGTTTCAGTTGCTGTACATTCGAAGTATAGTTTTTCGCCGTATTTAAGTATCTTACTCGAAGGTTTTCAGAAGTAATGCATTTTATCAGAAGGGGCACGTGATTTTCCATAGAATTACAATTCGAATTATGACATTTGGTCGCATATGATTGGAAAGTTTCATGTATGGGCAAGTTGTGTGCATCTGGCTTGATGCACACAAAGATGATGGGCTTCCGTGCAATTTTGAAATCACTTCTTATTCGAGATCCATGCAGCTTACAGTATACTGTGCAAAATTGCACGAAAAAAATATG
Organism: Gammarus roeselii; assembly: GCA_016164225.1. NCBI lineage: Eukaryota > Metazoa > Arthropoda > Malacostraca > Amphipoda > Gammaridae > Gammarus > Gammarus roeselii. Next base: position 21,962 of record SDVV010001454.1, read on the forward strand.
CCATGAAAAATACACTCTGATGAGGAGGACAATGCACAAGTTTTTATTTTAAAAAATAGGGTCACTTCATCACATAATAAATCTGTCAATTCTGACGAACTTGTGCTATTAATCATATAATGAACTAACCTTCCTCGGTGGTAACACTGAAACCGCACAAAAATCCTCCATCTTAACAACTAGATCTTTATTACTAAGCGATAGGGTTATGTGTTATCATGAAAATATGAAGAGAACTATTTAGTGGTCTATTTGAAGTGATTTTCAACACGATGCTAATGTTCCGTGCGCGATTCCTTCTCAACGAGTCTTGAAGTTTGACATGAAATTGTTCTCTCTCCGACTTTACGATTTAAACGATACAGAAACACAATATCAACTATTTTTTAAGTATAATGTACTTGCATAAGAAGGGTGACTAGTGATATAAGTTCGCCGCTCACAGCATCCGAAGGTACTGCAAAAGCACTCATCGTAGGGATAAGTCTTCCCACTCCGTTTATTTGATGCATTGCCGCGCTCTAGGTTGCCCTCCAACTGACTTTCAGCCAGCCGACAGCCCGTCCAGCCATGCTTCAGTTCAAAGCGGCTGAGCCGCCTCCATATATCCAACCTCCTTGGAGCGGCCCTTTTCTCAGCCAATGGCAGGTTTTCCAGCCTCCCTTTCACACAAACATCCCTAATTAGGCTCAGATTATTTTTAATATATTGTAGCGCATAGCGCCAGTCAACTGGTTTAAAGTGAAAACGTGTGTGGAAAGTAAACCCGTCTTGTCATCTCGAAAATTTTGCTTTACACGGAATTAAATACGTCTGCTGCCTATAACCACATTGAGATAAAAAAACTGAATTGATGTGTAAATATATAATTGTATATTCGTAACTTTTTCAGTAACTTAATTCAATTAATCAAAGAATTTGTCCTGCACCTATTGTTTAATTTACATTACGTAGCTCAAACCACAACTCACTGCCCTCCATGGGTGGTAAGCGGCGTTTCCATGTGGTCCATTGGCTCATCACCGCTGATCCAGCTGGTGACCCTTCACTAAAGGTGATAGGTAATCCAGCAGTAGACCCTCCGAGGCAAGCAGGACTCCATTGAGATCCTTTGGCTCAGCGCAGTTAATACAACCGTAGACCCTCCACTGGAGGCAAGCAGGGCTCCATTGAGATCTATTGGCTCAACGCAGTTAATAGAGCCGTAGACCCTCCACTGGAGGCAAGCAGGGCTCCATTGAGATCCATTGGCTCAGCGCAGTTAATACAGCTGTAGACCTTCCACTGAAGGCAAGCAGGGCTCCATTGAGATCCATTGGCTCAGCGCAGTTAATACAGACGTAGACCCTCCACTGGAGGCAAGCAGGGCTCCATTGAGATCCATTGGCTCAGCGCAGTTAATACAGCTGTAGACCTTCCACTGAAGGCAAGCAGGGCTCCATTGAGATCCATTGGCTCAGCGCAGTTAATACAGCTGTAGACCTTCCACTGAAGGCAAGCAGGGCTACATTCAGATTCATTGGCTCAGCGCAGTTAATACAGCCGTAGACCTTCCACTGGAGGCAAGCAGGGCTCCATTGAGATCTATTGGCTCAGCGCAGTTAATACAGCCGTAGACCCTCCACTGAAGGCAAGCAGGGCTACATTGAGATTCATTGGCTCGGCGCAGTTAATACAGCCATAGACCTTCCGCTGGAGGCAAGCAGGGCTTCCTTCAGATCCATTGGCTCAATACAGCAGTAGACACTCCACTAAGGGCAACGGTACTCCTTTGAGGTCCACTGACTTAGCACCGCTAATACAGCGGTTGAATCGTAGCTGGTGGGAAACGAGGCCATGTAGCTGTAGATAAGCAAGCGATTTGCGCGTCAAAGATGACCACTTGGAACAAATAGTCGCAGGAACATCAACTTATAATCGCGTGTTTTATAGCTGACGGACTGAAACCCGAAGCATTTGCGTTTACATGCAGATCGCTCGGCAGGCTGGGCAGCATCGCATAACACTGTGTAGGGCTCGACACCGCCCCACCCCTTCCAACACCGCCCTTCCTTCGTTCGACAGTCCCGCTCCCTGGCACCGTTCACGCACCACCCTGACGCAAAAAAATAGTCTTTGGAATGTCTGCCTTTGCTAGTCAGGGCATTTATTTCGATATTTAGATTGAATCGCAGTAGGATAAAGTCGTCAGTTCAATGCAAATAGAAGAATAGTTTGACGATGACAAGTTGGAAATTATTGGATCATTTTCCATATTATCTAACAGAGATAACATGCATTCCTTGAATCCAAAATGACCTTGCGTCGTCGAACGACGCAGAGATGTTGGTTGCATTATTAAACTTCATAGGTAAAATGGTTTGATCCCTGTTTGACATTAGGCTTCTCCTTGCTTGTGACAAGTTAAGTGAACGACGTTATTATTGTCTCTTGAACGCGCCGTACCTGATTCCTCCTTGAGCCGCCATTAACCGTCTCAAAGGATCTATATCAAGGTAACCGATTCAGGTTTTGACTGTTTGAAATCCTCTGGGTCAACAAACTTCACACTTACAAACAGAAAAGCAACAACATTTTCCCTCGTGAAGTCAGTTTAAGCAGATTGGTTTCTACCTTCTAACTGTTGGAAGCCTGTCAGGTAGTCCCGCATACCTGAAAGACAACTTTTCCTTCTTTTTTACTGAGCGTTCGGAGGGCTGTCGTTCCAGAGGTCGTCAGTACCTGGCTAGCTAGTGTTGTGTGAGGTGAATGTAGTTGCTCTGCTCAAGGGGAATCTTCCAAATACCTCCAATAGTTTATCCCTATTTTGCTCAATTATACTAAAATCTGTGGTGTGCACAGCAGTGGTTGTTGTGTCCGTCTTCCATTATCTGTAGTGGTGTGTTGTTCCAGCTATGCCTTGTTCAGCTATCACCCTATCGTTGGCCACGATATGTGCCGTTGTGTCGGTCGCTTTTCTGGCTATCGCCTTCGGCACAGACAACTGGCAATTCATTATAGTCAACAGGATCAAGATTGAGGTGAGCAGGATACTCTCGGCAGACTTATTTTAAATCATATCTGATAGAATGACGCGTACGGATACTCCTTGCTAATTTTTGTTAACATGTCAAGTAATTAATTATAAGTTATTAATGCTTCCAAATGACTTGGAGCTTTATCCATTTCAAATACACTCTAAAAGCGATCCAAAGTCATGTGGTTGATGTGGCTCTATTTAGGACTATGGACCATCTCCAGCCTAATGAGCGAAACAAACTACCATTTTATAACTCAGGCACCCATTGAGTCATTATGGTACGGGGTCATGGAGTTGGATATACATTTCACAGCCTCTGCAAGGCGGACGCGCGTTATTCCACCGTTTAACAGGTGAAATAATTTTGAATTGGCAGCAACATATTTACAATTGATTTCTCTGAACTGAGCGAAGGCTTGTTTGTGAAGCCCTTGCGCGATGACCTAAGACCACACGCAACGAAGTTAGCAGAGTGACAGGCAGGATGAGTAGGTGGGAACACAGCCAGGCAGGTGACATAGGAAGGTCAATGTCTACTTTTTACACAGAATTCAAACTTGCTCATTGATTTCAAGATTATTACTCCTGTTGCTTTGACGGGAAATAATAATTGTACTACGAATTCGTTAAACAAAAACTGTTATTGACCTTTCGTTTGTACCCAATTGCAATAGGTTCAACAGGTACTGATGATTTGAACTTCTCATTTTCTCCATCTCCAGAGGGGTAT
>SDVV010001455.1:0-25702 GCA_016164225.1 Gammarus roeselii
ATTGGCCCAAACTAGGTTGCCTTTTGGTAGCAAGAGTGTTAGTTCTGGAGTAGAACGTCTAAGAGACCTATTGGCCCAAACTAGGTTGCCTTTTGGTAGCAAGAGTGTTAGTTCTGGAGTAGAACGTCTAAGAGACCTATTGTCCCAAACTAGGTTGCCTTTTGGTAGCAAGAGTGTTAGTTCTGGAGTAGAACGTCTAAGAGACCTATTGGCCCAAACTAGGTTGCCTTTTGGTAGCAAGAGTGTTAGTTCTGGAGTAGAACGTCTAAGAGACCTATTGGCCCAAACTAGGTTGCCTTTTGGTAGCAAGAGGATTAGTTTTGAAGTAGACGTAATATTGGTTGATGTAAGCTAAACAACAAATAGTTATTTGATATATATGCTCGAATAGCTGCTGGATTGCATGCAGCGAACATTCAGCTGATAAATACGAGAACGTGGAAGGCTATAATAATATGTTGCAAACAGTCATTCAATCTCAATCTCTGTGTCGTGCACTCGTTCCACTTTACATGCACTCGTTCCACTTAATGCTGTTGCATATTATTCCTTACTGGCTGAGTGGCGTTCCTGGCGAGGTGGTACTGCCGGAATACATAACTTCGTAATGCCGATATAATATATATACATGTAAATTGTTTATTTCCTAACGTTTTATTTAATGCTATAATAATTCTACGTATGACGGCACGAATATTTGACGTTGAATTTTGTCCAGTTTGAACGCTATAGTCCCATCTGCTATAGTAATCATCCGGCACGCAGGACGCGGTTATTTGCCCTATCTGCTATACCTATCACCCGGGTCACATCATGCAGGAAGTCCGTTTATTGGTCCATCTGCTATACCTATCACCCGGGTCACATCACGCAGGAAGTCCGTTTATTGGTCCATCTGCTATACCTATCATCCGGGTCACATCACGCAGGAAGTCCGTTTATTGGTCCATCTGCTATATCCAACATCCAGGTCACATCCCGCAGGAAGGTCTCACGCCGTTGCGTTCCTAATGATTTGCCCGTACAAATCTGTAAACATGCCTGGAGCGTCATGACTACTTCTGCCCAAACTAATCGGTGAACCATGCCTGGAGCGTCATGACTGCTTATGCCCAAACTAATCTGTGAACCATGCCTGGAGCGTCATGACGACTTTTGCCCATACTGATCGGTGAACCATGCCTGGATCGTCATGACGACTTATGTTCAAACTAATCGGTAAGCCATGCCTCGAGCGTCATGATGACTTATGCTGTACCTTATGCTTTTTGCCAACAGATCTTCTCATCAATTTGAACAGACTGACGCGAGCCCTGATACTCGATCATGGACTCGAAAAGCGCTCCCCCACCTAACGGTGAGAGGTTCAACTGCAGTGGGTAGGACGTGAAGGGTTAGCTCTTTAGGAGTGTAAAGATGAGGTAGAAGAGGAGATGAGTGGTACACATGTCTACTCGTTAGTGTTGACAAGTAAATAATAATTGAGATGCACCACAAACGTCTTATAGATGGACCTTGACCACACACAACTTATTTGCGGAACGGAGCCACACCTGGCTTTTATTAACCCAATTCTTTCACGTGTCATGTCCTCTAATCTGTATACGTCTTTGTGTCTTTGTCACACGTCTAGTAATAAATGTTATTCTATTAGTAGCTACAATTAATTTTTATTCAGTCCACAATGCTGTATGCTGAACTCCAATCCTCGAACAAGCATTTGCTTCATCAACAAGGTTAGATAAAGTAAACGATATTACTAGAATGTGAATATAGGTTTGTATAACAAGAGGTAATAGTCCTTGCAGTGCTATACTGCTCAGAAATTGAGTGTGAAAAGAGAGCAAGACAAGATCGTATGTGCTAAAGAATGATTATTTGAGAAGCATAGCTCTAGGGACGCGGATAGAAAGAATCTGGAATTATAATGTGCTAATTAGAACCAGTGTGATGTGAGAGTTTCCTATTAGAACGGATATTATCTGTGATGGTTCAGATGCACGTAGAGAAAGGATGAGGGATGTTGGCTCCACAACAGTTAAGTTTTCTCCCACAGAAGCTAGGGGAAGTAAATTAGATTAAGGGGTCCATCTCCACCAGAGTTCTGACGTGAACTCTTGTGAGCTCCTCCGTAGGGCGTGAAGTTCATAGATTCTGGCAGATTATGCCGATTTTATGTTTACTTTGAACCATTAACATAAGACAAATTAACGCGCAGTTTCAAATCTCAGCACTGATTAGAGACCAACTTGCGGTAAACATTTTTCTTTAAAACTCCGTTATCAATTGGCACGGAAATGTTAAAATCTTCTACCAGTAGAAGAAAACCTATTGGGAGCCCGAGGTATGGATGGTGGGTGTGAAACTTGTATACTTATGATCATCTGAACACAGCCCAGTGAAAGTTGTTTAACCTCTGAGCATGCTGTCGACCTCTGAGCATGCTGTCGACCTCTGAGCTGGCTGTCGACCTCTGAGCTGGCTGTCGACCTCTGAGCTGGCTGTCGACCTCTGAGCCGGCTGTCAACCTCTGAGCCGGCTGTCGACCTTAGAGCTTGCTGTCGACCTTAGAGCTGGCTGTCGACCTCTCAGCTTGTTGACGACCTTACAGCTGGCTGTCGACCTCTGAGCCGGCTGTCGACCTTAGAGCTTGCTGTCGACCTTAGAGCTGGCTGTCGACCTCTCAGCTTGTTGACGACCTTACAGCTGGCTGTCGACCTCTGAGCTTGCTGTCGACCCAAAATTTGTGCTTGGAAGAGACCCTTGTCGGTTCTCTGAGTTGAACGGCTAACATTTGTCTGTTTGTGGTCATTTAGGGTTGAATATTAGAACCGTTTTCCCGTTAGAGGAGCCTCCACTGTAGAGTTCGGTAAATTTTACACCCACTCGCGAATGCCAGATGCATGTTTTATGGCAAGCCTTGTGCACAGCAAACATCAAACACAAAGAAGACGAGGCTTGCTTGCATATTGCCGCACTCCTCAGAATCTGACTTACATGGAAAATTATCTAAAGGTTTACCACTGCGCGTGACCATACTTGTATACCAAGTAGTATAATATGCCGTGCTTTGACATTGAGTGTCTTCTTTCAAAGTGTATTTTTTTTCAAAGTGGCGCATTCCAGAGCGTCTCAGTTTTGTAACTCCATTTTACTCAAAGCGGAGTCATGTTTGAACTGTCTCCGATTTTCTGTATCTTTTTCAATTTGTTATATCTCGAAAGTCTTTCAAAATTCTGAATAATAACGAAGATATTTATCTCTTTCCACACCAGGCCCACCCCCTCCATACTACCAGGGCCAACAAGCTCCCGTAGGCTTCGCACAGCAACCGTACCCCCCTCAGCAGCCCTACGCTCCCCAGCAGCCCTACGCTCCCCAGCAACAAAACGTATATCTCCAACAGCCTGCCGCTCAGACCTCTGTCCATGTAGTCCAGCCGGCCCAGAATGCAACGATCGTGATGCCAAGTGTTGGAATGGGCACCTGCCCCGCTTGTAGGGTGAGTCTTGTTGCACTGGTGTGGACTACATCCATTCCTGGTAAATTGTGATCCAGCCCACCCAGGCTGCGCTCATGATGTCATCTTCCGTAGGTGTTGGTATTATTACCGTTGCTGTTGCCGTCTATGCCATGCCGTCGTGACTCGTCCGCCTCAGGGGCTCGTATGCAGTACGCCATCATGAGGTTTCGGCAGCGGCAGCAACCTCATTGCCGGGAGCTCAGCCAGAAAGTTTGTAACCTCCATTAGGTTGACCCATAGGTCTATAGGTAAAAGTCACGAGAGTGTCTTCGCCGATCATATGGGCGGAGAAGGTATGGTTCGATATCCCCCCCCCCAGGCATCTATTAGGTTCACGGACCGCACACGGTCACGGCGTAACCAAGGGAGAGGGGCGAACACCTTTATTTCACTTCAGGTTCTCCTCTTCTTCACCTTTCACTATCTCTCATTTTCCCCCATCCTGAATTTGCTTTACATTTATTCACCTCATTTCCATCTTTGTTTAGTTCAATTTCCGTCAAGTTTTCTCAAACTCCTCTTAACTACTCTCCCAATAGTTGTTACTCGGGCACACACAAACACACACACACACACACGCACACACAAACACACGAGCACACACACTCACCGATTCCAACTATTCCTCTTCAGAGTGGCTATTACCAGCAAAGCGGCAAGGTCATTCATTCAATCTTTTGCTACGATTCTTCCTCTTCTTTCTTTTTCTTTCTCTACACTGAGTGTGGAAGTCGCGTTTGTTCACGTACTGATTACTAACAGAGAACCATCTCCATAGTACAGGCTGGTCTCTAGTTTGTGCTGGGACCTTAAATCGCACGTTTGTTTGCATTGTTTGTGGTAATTTAAAATTCAACGTAGTTTAAAATCGGTAAATCCGGTCAAGAGGCCTTCAAAAGGGAACTCTCAAGCCCCTGGCACGAACCAAAGGGCCGATGGGGAGTAGAAAGAAACCCCTCCAGAGCAATGACAACCAAGATTCCAACGGCCAAGTACGTCAGCCTCTCCAAGATGACAACCGCATCGACGAGTTAACCAGGAACGTCCAAGAAATCTGAATCTACTAAGCCAAGCGACCGGCCTCTCTGAGCAGGAAGCAGAAGATTTCGCCGTAGAACCTAGCACAATCGACGACCGTCTAACGAGGCTCGAGGGTCATGTCAAGGAAATTTTTCTCCGTATCCACGAACTAGTAAAGAACCAACAAACTATAGAATCCGCAACTTAAGCAAGTACTTCTACGTCCGACAACAACTTCGACGACTCTCCACCCCACAAAAACCCCAACCGAGCTTCGAGGGCTGCAAGGAGGAAGCAATACACGCCATTCAATGAACACAACTTGTATAGCAATAGTCATACCTTTCCCGAACATCTGAAGATCACGTTCGACGCCAACGACACACTCCCCGAAAAGAGCCCTGCTCTTTCACTCTCCGCTCAGTCGCGAACGTCGCCACCAGCGGCGACGAAAGCTTTGCCATCAGAGTAGACCCCAAACTTCAGAGTGACACAATTCTCTCCAAAACTAGACTTTGTGAAAAGCCATGCAAAATAGTGCCACGCCCGACTTCCTCTACAAGTTCAGGTTTGATCTACGTTGAAGATATCCCGAAGGAGGAAATCGAGGAGTACATCACTTGATTCGTTCAATACGAAGACTGTGTCGTCGAAGCAAATCCTCCCCAAAGATCACACCAAGAAGAGGAGACCACCACAGCCCAAATACCAGAATTCAACTCCCGACTCCACCAAAATATCTAGACATTCCCATCTGCGCCACCAAAACCAAGGTTACACCATTCGAGAGACATCCAATGCGAGGTTATTATTGCCAGCAATACGGACACATGAGAGGAAACCGTAATAGTAAGCAAAGATGCTCATACTGCTCCCAAGACGCCCACGACAAACAGGAAGATCCCCAGTCATACCAGTCGAAATAAACTCATTGTTTTTGCTGTAAAGTAAACGGACACCTTACCGGGCATAGAGATTGCCCAGAGGAGGAGACTCTGAGAGCGATCCTCCAACTACAGATAGATCACGGGGTCGGGCGACGAGAGGCTGTAGTCTCGATGCGCTCTTCCCGAAATAACTTACCTACCCAGGAGAAAAGACCGGCACCATTCCACACCCACTTTTTCATAACGTTCAAAGAAAGTGGTGCAAGCAAGTTGCCTTTTCAACTAATCCATTTATAATGATGAAATCACTCACCAAGCCACTTGGAGGAAAACCAGCAGAAATTCAACGACAAGGAAAGAAATTTCTGGCTTACGTAGTAGAACATGAACAAAGTAACGCTGTACAAAAGATTACCCACATAAACCAACTCAAAGTTACAGTTGAGATACATCCGTCCTTCAACGATACCAAACTAATTATATACACCTCCCGTTACCCACTTACAACCGACCTCAGTGCTTTTGCTGATGGTCTGGCTGAGAATTACAGAGTTACCGAAGTCCGTCAAGCAGCATGGATTAAATCGCGTACCGCAAGTTCTAGCGCATACCAAATTGCCTTCCCAAGATACGACGCACCAGAATTCATAGTAGTCCCTGGTGAACTAAGAAGAACCAAATCCTACCCAGCTGCAACTTGGCCCCCATGTGCAAAAATGCCTTTAATACGGCCACGTCATCGATACTGTTAGCCGCATACATCCCAACGTTGTAGGAAGTGCGCCGGGGAGCACGACAAAATAGACTGCAAAGCCTGCCACCCTAAATGCTACCACTGCTCATGCTACTATGATGGAGGCGACCGCGACTGCCCAGTATACATAGACCAAAACGAATAAATCACACAAAACGAACGCAGAGTTACACAAAAACAAGCCATCCAAATCTGGAAAGACGATAACCCAAACCACCTTAATTATGCCTGAGCAGTCAAATCGTCAATTCAACAGAACTCCCCCGAAGACATCAGCTCGCAGTCAGGACAACACCGTAACAAGACTCTAACACTCCTACCTGGCTGCAGTGCTTCCTCATTCAGCCTGGCGACCGCCTTGTACTAGAGATGCACAGTTCTTGAAGTAATTCCTGCGGTGCCCAGGAGGACTCTGAGATGGATGCATCCCCCCGCAGTTGACCACGCAACAAGGCTCACTACTAGATGAACGAAAAGGCAAAGAGATGAAGAAGCCTCCGATGCCCAGGCGCTACTGAGCAAAAAGATCAGTAACAACTCAGATAACGGCTCTCCAGGACAAGAATCCAGAACTACCTCCACCTGTCTCAAATGCGGCTCCATTCGAGGAAAACCACTGCGAGGGACACGACCCCCCGTTAATAAACAAACCCGACTCACGAACACGCCACCAGCGAGAACGATCACAGCCTCGACGACGATGATTATAAAAAACTATCTCGAAAAAGTCATACGCGAGACCTCTGAACAACCAGTCATCTCGCCTGGCTCAAATAACTCGCAGTCTACACAACCACTTACGCAGAACAAAATGGCTACCACAGAAGACGAGCGCACTTGCTCATGAAGCAAACGCAAAGCGCACAAGCCTTCGTCCTCCCACAAGAGCACTCTCAGCGGCGACCGCAGCAATCACAGCAGACCGCCTTATGCCGAAGGCGGACACTTCCGTGAACACTCTCGACCCGGAACCCCTGGGCAAACTCGAAAACGCGAACACCATGAAAGCTCCACGACCACTCTAGATAATCAAGGTTTGAGTATGAACAGCTTTCAAAGTGAACACCATAATACTCCAGTCGAACTTCCAGGGACTCAGAAACAAGATAGATGAATTATTATCCTAAATTGCCACACATAAACCTTTGATGATAGGCCTCCAAGAGATCAAACTCCGAGACCGCCACCTTCAGAATCTCCCAATATATCATGCACCGCCGCGAAGGCCACACAAGTGCTCACGGCGGAGTGGCACTTATGATCCACCAAAGTGTACCTCACCTCCCCTTTCCCCTCAAGACAGAACCTAAAGCTATCGCTATGAAGATATGCGTTTCAAGGCCTAAAACAGTGGTGTCCATCTACTCTTTACGAAGCCATGACCTCTCTGAAGCACCAATGACCGAATCGCTAAACCAACTGCCCTCGCCAAATCTCCCGTGAACACTTCCAACCCGAAACCCCTGGGCAAACTAAAGAACACGCGCACCACAAAAGCTCCAGCAAATCACGCGACCACTCAAGATCATCATGGTCATAGTGCGAACAGCCTTCAAAATTACCACCAAAATACTCCAGTGGAACTGCCGAGGACTCTGAAACGTGAACCACGAATTACTGTCCCTAATCGCTACCCATAAGCCTTTGGTGATGGGCTCTCCAGGAGAATAAACTCCAAGAGACAGCCACCCTCAGAATCCCCCAATATATCATACACCGCCGAGAAGGCCACATTAACGTGACTGCTCAAGGTGGAGTGGCACTAATGATTCACCAAAGTGTACCTCACCTTCGTCTCCCCCTGAGGACAGAACTCCAAGCCACCGCCCTCCGGGGGAGTCTGCATTAACTTCGCGTTGGGACTCCGGTGGAACATGAAAGCAAATAATAAATAAAAGAACTCCAAGCCATCGCCGTAAAGATATGCATCTCAAGGCCAATAACAGTGGTATCCATCAACTCATCAAGAAGCCATGACGTCTTTGAAGCACTAATGACCGAATTGCTAAACCAACTGCCCTCACCAGTGCTCCTCCTTGGAGACTTCAACAGCTACCATGCAACATGGGGATGCGTGAGAACAGACCCCAGGGGAGGGATAATGGCTAACACCATAAACACTGACCGCCCTACGGGGGAGTCTGCTTTAACTTCGCGTTGGGACTCCGGTGGAACATTGAAGCAAATAAAAGCACAAATACCATGAACTCATAATTTGGTATTTCTCATTGACGGACAACCCACCTGAATCAACCCCGAAAGTGGAACTGCCATAGATTCATCCATATGCTCCCCCAATCTGGCACCCCAACCCGATTGGGGAGTTTTACCTCCAACCCACGCCAGCGACAATAACCCAGTCATCATATCGCTTCTCACTAACTAACCAAAAAAAACAGTCTCACAAGAACTTTGATTCAACTACCGGAAAGCCAGCTGGCTGGAATGGAATACTCGGCACACATCGCGAGAAGCGATGTGGATAGCATCCCCGAAAACATTTGGGATTACGACCTCGTCGCCCAACTATAGGTAAAGTTTCAAGCTGCAGCCGAGGCAACCATTCCTCAATATGCAACTCCAACCTTCTTTCCGAAACCATGGTGGTGCTGTGAAGTGCAAGAAGAAAGAGATAAGCGTGAAAGGCTATACAATGCCTACCGACGATCACGATCGAAAAGGAACAGAGTTGCGTGGAAAAGAGCATCTGCTTTATATCGAAAACTTCGAGTGGAGAAGAAACGTGAAAGCTGGGCTCGGTTAGTCAACACTATTAATCGAGACGCCCCTCTCTCTCTAGTGTGGGAAAAAGTCCGACGTATCCAGGGAAAACACGAGCGACCTATTAACATCCTTCCAAACTGAGGCAGAAGTTATTCTTCTCACGCGGAATTCGCTAATAAACTAGCTCAGAGTTTTAGCGAGATATCGCAATCAACAGACCACACGGCTGCTTTCCAACGGGAAAAGGACTTGCGAGAAAGTGAACATCTTGACTATACTTCGAAAAACGAAGAGGTCTACAACAAACCTTCCTCCCTCCACGAACTACAGTGCGCCATAGACCATACACGTGAAACTTCACCTGGGCCAGACCGGGTACACATCAACATGTGTACCCGGTGAAACTTCCCCTGCGCCCGTGAGCACTTATTAAAAGTATTCAACACTCTGTATTCAAACTCCTTTTTTCCCGATCAATGGCGGGAATCTGTAATTATTCCAATACCCGCACCCGGGAAATTCCACGGTGACCCACATAACTATTGCCCCAGCGCTCATACCAGCGTCATCTGCAAGACCATGGAAAGACGTTATTCAGAACAATAAGACGCTCGCGCATTGACTTTGTAGCAAATGTTTACGGTTCAAAAGCCAAAACCATCCATGAACCTCTCTCAATCATTGTAAATAATGCCCTGCGTATCACAACAGTAAAGTATTTGTCTGTAAAACGCTAATTCTGTCCGGTCTACGGGAGTTTGCACACAACATTTCAGCGGCGCGAAGGTGGGCGGAACGGAAGTTAGCGGAACGAAAGTTGGTTGACTCATTCAGACGGACGGACGGCTTATATATGTTAATAGCTTGTAAATGTTAGTAGGTAATAAAAAGAACGTTTACATTTACATTTAGGTATTTTATTGCTGAGCATACTGTATTGCAATTTCGTTGCATGTCATGTTGCATATATGCATTTTCAATTCTACTTCTCTGAATATTTTGGGGTATTGATAGCGTACATTAAGATAATTTTTTGTTGACGATAAATCTAACGGTTACATAATTAATCACGTGCAATATTAAAGGTTTAAACCAAACCCCTTCTTACACGATTGTTGATTTCCGGATACGTTCAAGATGAATTTTTCAACCTTGGTATCATTTCTACGTCGTTCGCTGTTCATCAATTTACACGTGATATAATGTTAGACGTGGATATTATAGATATAAAAGAATCCATTTGTTACATTCTTTGTTTTGTTGTTAGCGTATTGTATGTTTATTGTAGGACCATTCTTCGCTGCTTAGGAGGAGTAAGAGTCCTCTAGGCCAAAGCTCGTTCTGTATATGTTTATTTGTATAAGTAGACCGATTTGCTGTGATGGATACCCAAGTGTATTACCATTTTTATTGTTAATTAGAGCAGAGAAGAGAAATACGTAGTTATTTTATTATTGTTGTATGATTTTTTCCACGATAATCATGGAAATATATGTTTAGGAGGTGTTAATCTGTACTGCATCTCTGTGGAATTTCGTCATTGAACCCTAGCAAGTGTGTAGTTTACCGTTTTAGTAGACTATTTACTGGATGGTGTAGTGGTGGTTGAGACTCTTTGGTAGTCATTTGGAGTTCATCCATGTTCAACGTGAATCTGAATGTTCATGTGGATGTCGGTCTCAAGTTCTATGGGTTTGCTAGAGAGGTTATGCCACAAGCTGCTCATCGTTGTAGTGAATTTCTTTGGTCGTCAGTGATTAGATGCCCAGATTTTTATTGCCACACTGTTTGAGACTCATGTCAGGCCCATTCTTGGCAACTATACCTGTGTATAGATGCTTGGTTATGTCCAGGATGTGACCTAGCTCGACTTTGTTCAGAGATGATGGACTAAACATATGCATGATATGTCCGAGGTATTGTACTATGACTGGGTGTTACCCTTAAATTTGTTATGTCAGTGGTAAATTGCTGAGAAATGACCTTGTAAAGCATTGTTGAGTTCGTTGTTATTACACAGTGGGCTTCGATTTTGTCCTAGTATAGATATTATATCTTAGTAAGGCTTAGGAATTCTTTCAGATTAAACGGATACCGTAATATTATTATTTGTTATGCATGAACTCAGTGTTAAATGTCAGACATTTTTGTTATGATTGTTATGCTGTTATGTTATTAGTTTACGATCTTAGTCGTGCACCAGATCACGCGGGATATTTGAGTAGGATTCATCATCTGGGCGTGTAAGGATACATCGTACATAATAGTTGATCATTATCTGTTAGGGTTGAGTAGAGAATCTTATTTAGCTATTTTATAGTTGTTGGTGTATGTTTTGATTGGTTATCATAGGAATATATCTGTATTTGATTTAAATTTCGCCTAATTTCATGGAATGTTTGGTATAAAATACGCTTAATTGGATGTAATAATCAAAAATATTGATATTTTACCTCTCGACGCTGGATTTGGGTCCGGTTCCATGTCGTCTTGGAGAACTAATCTACCGGATTTGTGTAGGGTGCTAGTGTTAAAATTGTTCAATAATGTAATGTATATCACAATTATGCAATCCGCTCGCACGTCTTTACTAGATGCTTATTCCCGCATGTCTTACTTTTATAATGTTTGTGATCCGTTTGCAGCTTGTACACTTTAAAGTTATTGATTCATTCAGGCTTTATTGTGAGATCTCGTTCTAATTCAGAATATGACTTATTCGAGCATTCACCAGATTCACTGTAGCATTTTTATTTATAGGTTTGTAATTTATAGGGGTCGTAAACCTAACCCATTCCAACCCATCATAACCTATTTTTTCCTCGTTTTCATACTTATGTTAAGTATTTCTTCATTGATTTAGGCTTTATTCATATCAAATTTATCCACTTAACTCTGTAGCTTCACCAATCTGCAGCAGGTTCTGTACCTACAGATATCTATACTTTTTCACTTAAATTGTTACATGTCCAGTAATATCGATTACTTTCAAGTAATATTAGATGATCGCTCGTTAGTAGACTGTAGAGTTCAAAAACTTTTAAGTGAGCTTACCGCATATGTCGGGTAGTGTTACGGGTGTTGAAGCATTAGGAAGTTTCATGTATGGTTTTGCTGTTAGAATAAGATTTTCTGTTGTAATGTTGGATGTGTTGCTCCTACCATTTTCGTTTATTATGACTAATGTGTGTATGTATGTGGATAGGGCTGTGTACGTGTGTGCCTGTGTATGTCCAAGCGTATGTACGTGTTACACGAGTTGGAAAAAATGTATAATGAACATTTCAATTTTCAAATTTTCGAGGGATAACTTCTTACTAAAGTAGCCAAGTTATTACTTCAATAGACTTACTTGGCTCTGTTACCCCTCGAAAATTTGAAATTTTTTGAAATTTTGAATTTGAAATTTTTGTTATACATTTTTTTAACTGGTGTAAGATGTACATACGCTTGAACATACACATGCACATACGAACACAGCCCTAAACTCGTACATACATACACAGTTGATGACCTAGGCGAGCAATGTTAGCCCTAATGTTTTGCGAAAAACAACATGTTATCAAGTTATATTAGCTAGCTGCATACCGAGATTGGAATCGGTGTCACGATGAGTGTAAGTGGAGTAGGACGGCTCATCCTCAAATAGACAACAATGAATGTTCGCGTAGCAAAAATTAGTATACGTGTCTGGAAGAAGAAATCTCCGAAGATGGTAATGAGTCGGATCGAACAAATATTGACTTGTGCTGAAAATACCAGTTATCTCAGAATGGGTAAAATTAGAATCAAAAGAGTGGGAGATAACATTTATATATGGATGAAGGAAAAGGAAGTCGGCTTTGGGTAACTAGTGTCGACGCATTACAGTCGTATGTAACAAAGTTTAAGGGGAACAAAAATGCAAATCTCGTAATTGATATGATCCCAGTGGAAAATCATCATCATGACTGTATTAAAGCTGAGGTAGTGGAAAACAAATTGTACCTAAGAACATGAAAAAATCTGTATCGTATGCAACAATTTCTCAACAATGAAGGTCGGAATGACTTTGAATTGGAGAAGTTTCGAATAATTGAGGTTCAAGAAGAACAAGCAATACCTTTGTGGACACACGGGAACTGAACAGCCTTCGCTATTCGCATCAAAGATATGCTGGAGTATATGAAGGATTTTGAGAGAAAACTGAAATATGGTGATGATGGGTATGGTTGGATGTACGAGCCATGGTGTTTCAAAAATCAAACGTGGTAGATGCCATTGATGATGCCAGCAAGGTCTGTAAATAATGCCAATAAAAATAATGATATAACATGAAAACTTTTTAAAATGTTTAAATTATCCCAAACTCAAAGGTTAAGCTATGAATTGCAATAAAATATATCAAGTCAGCTAGTCGTGGAACCATCGAATTGTCGAAATCAGTAGAAGAATATGTTTCAAGTTATGAAACGAAACTCAAAATGCCGCTCAACACAAATTTAAACATTGCTATAAAACCTATCTTGGGGGGGGGGGAGGATGAATGATCTAGATGTGATAGATAGGTAGGATATAAATCTGAGTCCGATCAGATATTGCTCAGACAAGTTTGTGGATGAGTTGTGGAAGGATGGGGCATAGCTTGAGACACCGTTTGTTCGAAAGTGATGAGGTAACGGGGTCTGTAATCTGTGCAAAAACATAAATAAAATTGGATAAACATAGATCCACCAGTAATGTGTGGCGACATCTGAATCGAAGTAATCGTCAAGAATACGAAAATTATAGGAAAGAAAAGTCAAATCTGTGGTTCAAGTTGTCAAAGGATGTAGTGACAGGAGGTACTGAACTAAATTAGGTAAACCTAGTGAGACACCATGTATCGGATTGTATGAAGCTGGAAACTAAGATGAATTACTTGTAACATCCAATCCATCTAAGTTTGAAAATTGGGCCTCTCTGCTAACTAATATGGGTCGAGAGTGACAACGAAATAAATAAAATACGTGTTAGAGTGGAATATAGAGCCATGTGGATGGCTTCATATATAAATGTCAATGAATAAATACCATACATAAGGTAAGGTTTTTGATGGATGTGAAGAACATAACTGAAACTGACGTAGAATTGTCAAAAAAAAATCAAGAATCATATGAAAATGGCTAAAACATTACAAACAAACGTTGTAATTAACCTATGAAAAAATTGATGAAATTTGCAAGATCAAAATTGGGAGTGTAAAGCAAAACTGTAAAGGATGGATTAAAATGTAAAGTCAAGTGGAGGTATTTGTTTTGCACAAATCCTAAAACACTGAAAAAAATCATACGTAAGCAGGAGATCTCGGTCGATGATGTATGATTATAATTCTTGGTTAGAATAGGGTAGGTTAGGTTAGGATGATTACTTCTTTTAACCTAACATGACTTGAAGCTGATCAACATAGAATATCTTGTAACAAAAGCAAATGACTTTGTTCTAATTGAAAAACACAGAACAGAGGTATGATGCTACAGATGTAAACCGACCCTGTATCTGTATACAAATGTGTGAAGGTCTCTATATTGCGCCGGCATCGACCCCTGTATATGCCGGCACCTCCTCCCTGTATACGCCTGACTTATGCCGGCACCAACCCCCTGTATACACCTGAATTATGCCAGTATATGCCGGCACCTCCCCCTGTATACGCTTGAATTATGCCGGCCCATGCCGGCCCATACCCCTGTGTTTGTCTGAATTATGCTGGCATTTGCCGGCACCTCCCCTTTGAATATGCCTGAATTATGCCGGCATATGCCTGCAGCAACTCTGAATATACGTATATATGTATGTATGTACATGGTATGCGATAGTTTGAACAACTACGTAAAATAGAACAATATGGAACGATTTGATATTTATATCGCTTAAAAATAATGACAATTTAATACATGATCATAAAACTTGAATGAAAACAACATCATTATTGGTTAAGATGGTTAGGCTAGGTTGCCTAGGTATTAATGCATCTGGCAGTGTATGGTAACCCTTTTTTGCACAAATGTGTGTAAATGCCTACATGGTGTCGACACATGTGCCGGCACAGTGACGCTAACGAACCTGTATATATGCATTGTGCCGACACATGTGCTGGTACAGTGACGCTAACGACCCTGTGAATGCGTACAAAGCGTGTATGTGTGTATCTGGTATGTGATAATAAAATAAAAGCTACGTAAAATATCATCATGTGGAGGAATTTGATATGTACATCGCATAACAGAATGACTATATACCATACATGACCATCAAACTTGAAAGAAAAATGTAGAAATAATGATTATGTTGGGTCAGATTGACCAGATCTTTAAACCTAACATCGCGTGAAACTGATCCACATTGAAAAACTTTCAACAAATGAAGTGAACTTGTTTGTTTTGGAACCAACATGCTGAGTATCAACCAAACATGTAATGGAGATATCGATAAATTCTGGAATCTAAACATCTGCATAAGGATATTTGCTCAATGAAAATTAGAGAAGTGTATTCAAACTGATAATAATATGTTAGATATACAGCCCTAGTGGAGATATTCGTGCATATCAATATCATACAAAAGTTTCAAACTTTAATAAAACTACATAACTATTGTTAAGAATAGGCTAGGTTAGATATTAATGCCATCTGGCAGTGTATGGCAACCCTTTTTGCATTAATTGATATTTAATCTATGTTGTCGAAACATTGATGAATATTTTGCTAATTATGTACCTAGACATGGTTTATATCCTAGATCTTGTTGACTGCGGACCATACATCACAGATCTGTAGTAAAAATGTTAAAGTGGATTTATTAAATATTCGTTATAGTAGACAAAAATGGTTGGAACAACACATCCAACATACACTACACCAAAAAAAATCTTAGTCAAACGGTAAAACCATTTATAAAACTTGCTACCGCTTTAACACCCGTAACACTCAGACATATGCGGTAAGCTTACATAAACGTTTTGAACTCTCCAGTCTACTAACGAGCGATCACCTAAGATTACTTGAAATTAATCGATATTACTGGGCTTGTAACAGGCAAAGTGAACAAAAAATTTATATGTAGGTACACAGTCTGCTAAAGATTGGTAAAATTACACAGTCAAGTGGATAGATTTGATAAGAATACAGCTTAAATCAATGAAGAAATACTCAACGTGTGTATGAAAACGGGAAAAAATAGGTCGAGATAGGTTAGGTTTACGGCCCCTCTACATTACAAGCCTATGGTGGAAAATGCTATAGTGGATCTGGTGAATGCTCGAATAAGTCAGATATTCTGAGTTGGAACGCAATCTTATAATACAGCCTGAATCAATCAATAACTTCTAAGTGTACAAACTGCAAACGGATCACAAACATTATACAAGTAAGACATGAGGGAATAAGCATCCAGTCAAGACATGCGAGCGGATAACAAAATTGAGATATACATTGAATTATTGAAGAACTTCAACACTAACACTCTACACAAATCCGGTAAATTAGTACTCCTAGACCACATGGAACCGGACCCACATCCAATGTCGAGAGGCAAAACGTATCCATATTTTGGATCAAAAAATCCAATTAAGCGTATTTTATACCAAACATTCCATAAAATTGGGCAAAATTTATATCGATTGCAGATATATTCCTATGATAACCAATCAAAACATGCAACAACAACTATAGAATATCTAAATAAGACACTACCCTAACCGACAATGAACTATTATATCCTATATCCCACGTGATCTGGTTCATGACTAAGTTCGTATACTAATAACATGGAAGCATAAGTCATACCGAAAATATCTGACATTCAACTCCGAGTTCATGCATAACAAATGATAATATTACGGTAGCCGTTCAATCTGAAAGAATTCCTAAGCCTTACTAGGATATAATATCAATAATAGGACAAAATCGAAGCCCACTGTGTAATAACAACGAACTCTACAATGCTTTACTGGGTCACTTGGGGTGGATGGATGATTATTCATTTTATAGATCATTAACCCTTTATTTTAGTATTTTAGTATTTCTTCTTGCTTGGGCTCTATTTTTTTTTCTCTGCCCTTTTTCATGGTGATAAATTTTGAATTTGTTATTATTATATGTATCGAGGTTGGTTGAGACAAGGTGACCCAGAGAGGGGAGGTTTTCGTGGGACCCGCGGGATTCGGGGACCCAGGGTTTCGGGAACCCGGGGGACTTGGGAGACCAGGTGGATTTGGGGGGATCCACTTGGACCTTTCTAGGGCCCCTTGGGACACCCTTTAGACCCTTTAGGACCCTTTTGAGAAACTGTGGGACCCTTCAGAAGCCCCTCTGAATCCTGGAACCTCTGCTCCCCCCTCCCAGCGCTGTAAAACCCATACACATAAAAATGTTTGTGATATGCATGAGTAGAATAATTAACCATTATAGTCCGCGGATTGCTGGCACAGAGGGCGAGGGTCGCGTCGAGGCTGGTCGAGGTGCGTCGAGATCAGTCGAAACATGTTGAGGCGAGTCGAGTTGGTTGCGACGAGCCGAAACTGGTCGAAATAATTCGAGACCAACCGAGATGATCTGAGGCGAGGGGTCTCGGGGGACTCGAGGAGCTCGGGAAGACCCGTGGGACATGGGTCACCCTCCGGGATTCATCGGGCTCTTTTCGATCCAAGGAACCAATGCCCCCTCCCCCCGCCCTATCCCCTTGAACAATCGGTACGAAATCAATAATCTGAGCAGTTTTTCTGCCCATGACGAACCTGCTCTTACTTTTTCACGATGCACAATATTATAACGCTGGTGTATTTGTGCGGGGGTTCGAGTTTGTGATTTCGTGAATGGGTATTTTTTTTCAGTCTGTGCTCGCTCGCGCGTGCACGGACTATATGCAGTTTCTGGGGTTGACCTGGACTGCGTAGCTATAAAACTTTGTGATGCGTTGCGGTTGGAGTCTATCTGATCCGTGAAGCCATAGACCTCGTACCAATTTCGACGATACTGGCTGTGCGCACTGTCGCGCGTGCATTTTATTCGTGGAGTTTTTAGTGGTTGGAGGCGGGGAATCGTTTTGTCTGAGTCATCATATTGCTTGAATAAAGAAATTGTACTAACAATCTAATAGGCCGCGTAGCTGTAAATATTGTGTTGCGTTGCTGTCGGAGCTGACTTTGTCCGAGTAGCCGTGAACCTTGTACCAATTTCAACGATACTATCTGTGCGCACTGGCGTTTGGACAGATAGTCATGAGGTTTTGAGGGGTTGGAGGCGAGGATTCGTTTTGTTTCATCTGAGTCTTTATCTTACCTAAATAAATGAATTATATTTATACAATTAAACCGCGTAGCTGTAAATATTGTGTTGCGTTGCTGTCTGAGCTGAATTTGCCCGTGTAGCCACTGACCTTGTACTAATCTCGACGATGCTACCTGTACGCACTAGGGTGCGTACGTATATATCACATAAAGTTCTAAAGGATTGGAAGCGGAGGTCCGTTTCGAGAAAGCGTTTTTACTTTTGCACACCAGCGTGCGTCTGACATTGCTAAAACTTTCACTTTTTCTTACGTTAAAAGCGTTGTTTTGTTTTTTCCTTGCACACTTAGGCGTGCGAGCCTGCTGGAATCAATGATCGTCGAGCCCTACGGGGGAGCCTATTATGACTCACGTTGAGGCTATGGTGTAAATGAGGCTCAAATCAATTTACCAGGTCACTTCTCAGAAATTAACCACTGACATTTGAAAAATTTAGAGGTAACACCCAGTCATGGTACAATACCTCAGACATATCATGCATCTGTTTAGTCCATCATCTCTGAACAATGTCGAGCAAAGTCACATCCTGGACATAACCAAGCATCTATACACAGGTATAGTTGCCAAGAATGGGCCTGACATGAGTCTCAAACAGTGTGGCAATAAAAATCTGGGCATCTGATCACTGACGACCAAAGAAATTCACTACAACGATGAGCAGCTTGTGGCATAACCTCTATAGCAAACCCGTAGAACTTAAGACCGACATCCACATGAACATTCAGATTCACGTTGAACATGGATGAACTCCAAATGACTACCAAAGAGTGTCAACCACCACTACACCATCCAGTAAATAGTCTACTAAAACGGTAAACTACACACTTGCTAGGGTTCAATAACGAAATTCCACAGAGATGCAGTACGGATTAACACCTCTTAAACATACATTTCCATGATTATCGTGGAAAAAATCATACAACAATAATAAAATAACTACGAATTTCTCTACTCTGCTCTAATTAACATTAAAAATTGTAATACACTTGGGTATCCATCATAGTAAATTGGTCTACTTATACCAATTAACATATACAGAACGAGCTTTGGCCTAGAGGACTCTTACTCCTCCTTAGCATCGAAGAATGGTCCTATAATAAACATACAATAAGCTAACAACAAAACAAAGTTTGTAACAAATGGAATCTATTATATCTAAAATATCCACCTCTAACATTATATCAGGTTTAAAAAAAAACAGGACCCATCCATCCAGTAAATCTTCTTGTAAAACATAAAACTACACACTTGCGAGGGTTCAATGTCGAAATTCCACCAAGATGCAGTACGGATTTACACCTGTTAAACATACATTCCTATGATTATCGTGGAAAAAATCATACAACAATAATAAAATAACTACGAATTTCTCTACTCTGCTCTAATTAACAATAAAAATTGTAATACACCAGGGTATCCATCATAGTAAATCGGTTTAATTATACAAATAAGCATATACAAAACGAGCTTTTGCCTAGGGGACTCTATTACTCCTCCTAAACATTGAAGAATGGTCCTATGATAAACATACAATGAGCTATCAACATAACTAAGTTTGTAAAAATGGAATCTTCGATATCTATAATATCCACGTCGAACATTGTACCAGGACGTAAAAAGATATATCAAACATTATAAATATACAACGTGTAACTAAATTAGACCTAAAATATTGTTCTACATTGGAGATACAAACGTAATATATCCTAATATTCCGATAGTGTATAAAATAACCAAGAGATTTCATTGAAGATGAAAACTTTACAGAGAACATACAAAACATAAAGACACTTACTTAAACTCTCAAGTTATAATAAAGCAAGAATTCATTTCTCTACCGAACCCAAAAAACATACATTAAAACCGTGATGTACGTGAAATAAAAACTAGCCCGTAACCAACCGAGCAACTAACGTGAATAAGTCCATTATACTCTTGGGTGATGATACTGATGTAAACATGGATTTAATATGGAAGCGCAATCTCGCCAAATTTCCAAAGCGAGAGAATTATAACTTACTACTTCCATTGATATAGACGATCCAACTCTCACTGAACAAATAATTTGAATCTTGATAATAATTCATAACTGATTTTTTCTCTGTTTGAAGGAATGTTTCAGTCACCTGTTTATTTTGTATCTTTGCTACGTCCGATAGCTCACAACAGAGGAAACAAAAGAAGTTTTTGAAAAAGTAACTAAAACAGAAAAGAACCTTTAAACTAATTGAATCTCTGCCACGTGTAAATTGATGATCAGCGAACGACGTAGAAATGATACCAAGGTTGAAAGATTCATCATGAACGTATCCGGAAATCAACATTCGTGTAAGAAAGTGTGGGGGTTTGAACCTTTAATATTGCATGTAAATTATTACGCAACTGTTAGATTTATCACTAAAAAATTATCTTCTAAATGTAGGTTATCAATACCCCTAAACATTGAGAGGACTAGCATTGAAAATGCATGTATGCAACATGACATGCAACAAGATTGCAATACAGTATGCCCAGCATTGAAAAGCAAATGCCTTTATGTATGTGTAAACGTTCTATTTATATAACCTATAAACATTAACAACCTATTAATATATATAAGCTGTCCATCCGTCTGAATGAGTCAACCAACTTCCGTTCCGCCAACCTCCGTTCCGCCCACCTCCGTTCCGCCCACCTTTGCGCCGACCGCCTACGCACCGCTAAAATGTTTTGTGCAAACTCCCGTAGACAGGACAAAATTATCGTTTTGCTGACATATACTCTACTCACAACCGGTGCGTTCTGTTTCACACCCATAGAATCCCTGAACGTGCTTGCTAACGAGCTTCCTCTTCCGCTCCGGAGAGACAAACTCTCACTGCAGTACTAATTCAAGACGAGGAGCTGCATCAATAGCCCAGTACTCAGTGACGTCACCAACATTCTCGATAAACGCCTCTTTGCGGCAAAGAAGAACATATGCCCACCCTTTTCTCTACGCGTGGACAACTTACTGACCTCGCTGAACATCAGTTGCAAAGCAATCAAGCCTTCCATTCGCCTATCGAATTCTTCAAATCAACACACCAACGTGGATGATCAGCCCCCGCTGGTCAACCTAGATTTCCAAACGTACCCCAAAGCAACACCCCCAACCAACACGTACCGCCGAGAATTCTCGCTACTACTTGATGAACAGTACTCTGAGCACCGCCATATATAAAACATCGGACGGAGTATGAGCTGCCACCGTAGGCGAAGGGACCTCGCGTTCGACCACTCTACCCCATGAGGCCTAGGTATTTTCTGCAGAGCTGCACGTTCTCGAATTGGCGATCTCAATCACATTTTTTAAATACCCACCTCCCCATATATGTTTTATTTTCAGACAGTTTGAGTGTTCTCACTTAGCTGAAAAATCTCCACTTTGATTACCCTGCCCTTAGAAAAATGCAACACGACCTATTCACGATGTCCTGCTGGATCCCTGGTCACGTGGGAATAAGAGGAAACGAGCGCGCAGATTCCCTCGCTAAACGGGTGTCAACCCAGCAAGAACAATTCATCTCCATACATTACCGAGACTAGTTCCCAGTCATCAACTCACGTAAAACATCACGAAGTAACGACTCGTGGCAACAGAGTGGACAAAAAATGCTTGCAGCTAAACCATCCGTGGGAGAGTGGGACGTCAGGATTTCGAATAGGGGAGACCAAGTGTTCATTAACCGTCTATGCACGGGACACAAGTGAATAACCCACAATCACCTAATGGACGTAGACATCGGACCGGACGCACCCCCATGCCTCTGTTGCCACCAAGTGGCGATCAGTGTGAACGCTTGCTTATGAATTATGATGCATTCGCAGCAGCCCAACGAGCCTTCTTGAGCCCCCCGTGCAACCCACGACGCCTGCTCACAGAAACAGAACACCGAAAAAAACTGATCGCTTACGGAAAACATACCGGACTAGACGAAGTCGTGTGAAACTAACGAGGTTTGAATCATCTCTGTTCCTGAACTCGCTGTCTTCCCTGCGTAATAATTGTGAACTTTAACTTGACTTCGTGCACTAAGCTGTGCAGAACCAACGAATCATAATGCCCTACGGGGGAGCACTCTGTGACTTCACGTTGGAACTCCGGTGGAAAACAAAAGAAACTACTACTACACTGAGTGTGGATCTCATGTATGGAGATACGTTTTTTGTCGCTTCTTCGTCATCCCCCTCGGCAGGTGTTGGGGCGCTTAGCCCCCGGCACCTTAAGGATGACTGCGAATCCTTGGGGTTCTGAAGCAGAGCAGGCAGTGCGTTAATCCACTTACTGCCACCCGGTGAGCGCTGGGACTATATGGCCCCAGCACCTTAGGAGTTCCTGTACCTCCTGTGGCACCCGCACAAGCTAGAAGGACGATGGCTCCAGCCATCGTCCTTCTATTCAATCCTTTTTTCCACCTCTCTTTCCTTCGTGACGGGGTCATCCCTACGGACAGGTACAAATCTGTAATCCAATCGCTTCACACTGCCTCTGTAACGAAGGCCATAGCCAACAGGGTGCGAACAGAATACTGGACACACCATCCACTCCAGTTAATCCCTCTGCGATTCTACTCCTTAGTCTCTTTCGCTTCACTCTGTCTCAACTTTGTTCTGGCCACTGCAACCTTCTCAGATGCTACCAGTACCGCGTTGGCAGGCATCAGGATCCACTGTGGACTTCCCCCATCTCTTCTATTCCGAGCGTCAAACACATTTCGCCCTCCTGGGCCTGCGGGAGCGACTCTGAAGTGGCCGCCTTTCTGACGTCGCTGTCTGCTCTTGGCCAGCT
Organism: Gammarus roeselii; assembly: GCA_016164225.1. Classification (NCBI taxonomy): domain Eukaryota; kingdom Metazoa; phylum Arthropoda; class Malacostraca; order Amphipoda; family Gammaridae; genus Gammarus; species Gammarus roeselii. The sequence goes on from SDVV010001455.1 coordinate 23,026, forward strand.
GCCTTGTGAACCGTCGCAGGAGCCTCCAGGGCAAAATTTCCTCGTAATGGAGTTGGCGCAATCAACAAGAAGCGCTTCAACAATACATTCTGGCTGGATGTGAACGGATCTAAGATTTAGTCGCAGCAGAGCTGGGTGGCATGCTTCGGTATTGACGAGGAAAAAGATTCAGAAGGGTCGTGCTTTGATCTGTTATGGCCTTAGCCACGGCAGAAGTTTGGATGGTAGCATGGATGTGTAACATTGTTGTGAACGTGTGGAGACGATTGCAGGAAACCCGATCTGGAGATGTTACTTGAGGAAAGAGCATTAGCGAAAAATTTGTCGGGCTTGGAAGGACAATGGGTGGGCTTGGTCTGAGAGTACGGGGTCTTTGGCGAGAGGGTGGTCTATCGAAGACTGCTTATGAGCTCTTGGAGCAATTTAGAGGACAGAGGTCTGGATGATCTGGTCTGTTGATGGAAAAGGGAGAAGCGTTGGGGCAGGGGAGAAGAAACTGCAGGGGACGAGCCGGGTTTTTGGAGTGACCAGAAGCCGTGCCGGCCTACTTCATAATGCAGTTCCTGAAAACCGGTCACTAGAATTTCAGGAAACATGGAGACGAAGGGCTGAAGAGTTGTTGTTGATGATGTTTGGTTGGTGTTAGGATTGTTGTGTATCGGGATTGAAAGGGTAGGGCGGTATTTGGCAGGTGAGTTGGCCATGATCAAGTCAAGTGGAGGGTTGAGAGGACCGAATATTTAGATTGTAAAATCGTCGGCCTATGAAGCGAGATATTCGAGCATGTTGGCTCACCGGTGCAAATTATGTAAGTCAGTGGAGTAGAAAATACTGTTGAGGCAAGATGTTGTGCGACCGCATAGGGTACTGATGATTCCACACGTTATGTTTTGTGTCAAGGGGGAGTGCGGGATCATATCGATGGGGATGGATGTTGGGCTATGTCTAAGGCATTGGAAGTACCTATTGCCGTAGCTATGGCGTAAGGATAGTGTTTCTTCAGATTGAAACTACAGGCTAAGTGTTTGAATGAAGAGAGAATCCCGTGGTCGATGAATGGTGGGGCCAAACTGGTGTTGGGAGCCCATGACCTTTAAAACCGCGGTGAGGTGGAGAAGGATGATGCGCTCCTTAGTTTTGACAAAAGGGCTCACGGTCGTGGGGCGCTGGTGAGTACTACTCACGGCGGTTTAAATTACCTACGCCGGTAACAATGTCCAGCCCCTTCCCCTTACTAGAAAGCTTCGATTGTGAGGCAGTCTAGTTATTATAAGCTAGTGATTTTTAAAGCCGTTGTCTGTACACGCATTTTACTAAGAGTGAGGTAACCGTTGATGGAACAGTTTGCCACGAAACATGCAGTTTGTCGTGCCTCAGAAGTAGAAAAAAAACTCCTCGACAAACTGGGAATTTTCTTCCATCTTCAAATTCTGTATGGATATTTCTTTGAAATCTTAGAAGTAATGGCAAAGATTGTTTGTATTTTCTAGATCACTTTCGTTGCGACCAATTCATAGACATTTTCCAATTTCTCCCTCAGGCCGGCATCTTGTCGAGCGAGTTTACCTGCTGCGGCATCTGCCTCGGGATCTTCTTCTTCCCTCTCGGGCTCATCTGCTGCTTCTTGATGATGGAGCGCCGCTGCTCGAACTGTAGGGCTGTGTACGGCTAGTTGGAGAGCCTAGACCAAGCGAGGATAGACCAAGCGAGGATAGACAAAGGGAGGTTAGGCCAAGGGAAGTTAGGCCAACGGAGGCTAGGGCTAAGGAAGGCTAAGCCAATTCATAAACAGGACTAAAATTGTTACGAATGTTTAGAAGCCGAGGGGAAAATTAATCCGTCATTCTGAGTTTAGGCAAGATTAAAAAATATATTGGGCAACTTATTCCATGTGATGATTACATTTATTTGTATGTGCAAGAATTGCGATGCGGAATCTGTTTGACAAATTCAAATGAGGATGCATACTCTGATTTAATTGAATAATGTTCTGTATTTATCCGGTCCGACTTTAATTTAGCCATATTGATGTGAATTTAATTTGACTCTTCAAAAATGTTTTGGATCATGAAATGTAGTTAAATTTGACATAAAAGTAACTAGTACGTGCAGTAGCAATGTTTTTTTGTTGGAAGAAAATGATTTACCATGTATATGAAGTGATCATTTTTATACTGAACTGTGTGTAAACCTAATGAAATTTGATTGAAACTACTACTGCTACTACAATTTGATAGACGTGAACAGTCTAGCAGTTTTCCTGAACTATAACTTCTGTAATAAATTGATCAGCAAAAAAAATGCTCCTGAATATTTTTTTATACTCCTGGAATTGCAGGTCAAACACCCTTCATTTTCCTTTATAAGTCTTTGTAGCGAGCAGCGAAATCAAGCTCCGTTAGAAAGCGGGTAATTCCCTGTGGTTGCTGAAGGTGGGAAAATGAGTGAATTTACCGGAAGAACAGCAAGCCGGTATAAACAAAACTCATGTTCCAAGTTGGGGTCGATTTAGTGTGGTGGGTCTAAACCCAAGGCACACTTTGTCTGCAAACGCAATAACTGATACCAAGCATAACTTTTCATTCAAAGCAGGGTAAAGTGCAACAAGAGTACAGACGGCAACCAACAACAAGAGGAAATTTTCATGGTCCAGTATATGATAAGCGTCCGTTTGATA